>APFE031263355.1:10074-72993 GCA_000404065.3 Pinus taeda | reverse complement strand
CCTAATTTAACTTGGTTCCATAAATAAAATAATAAATAATAATAATAATAATAAATTAATAAATGAAAATTTGACCTGGGTCCTAAAGTCAAAAATTAGTCGTTAATCTTTTTTAGCCGTTGGAGTCTCTGCTTAGACTATTTAACATGCTAGACTGGATCTATTTCTTCAACTTGTCCTGACGATGAACCACACTAGTTGGTTCGAAACGCGTCGACAAAGGTCTTTCTATATGTGATTTACGCCGAAATTCTTCTTATAACTATGATGGATCACAGAAGCCTCAATTCTACAATAAGGATTGTTGTCATCCACAATATCTATCACTTCAAATTTCGTCTACGTGCTCGCGCCTTAGATATCAATTGTTACCCCTTGCAACCTCCCCATGGGAAAAATCTTCTGTTGGTTGGCCATTTGTAATTGAATAGGGGACCACTGCAACACGGGCCTGTCCATGCATTCCCATGTCTGCTTTGGTAACACATTCATGTCCGAACCCAAGTCTAAGATAACCTGATCCATTTCATATTCACCAATCTGGGTCGTTAATCTCATTTCCCTCCTGTTGTGCAATGTATGTTTTCCTAGTTTTGAACTATGCATGGTTCACCTAACCCTGCGCACCTAGTGATCAACTCCTGTAGTCCTTTGACTGTCTTATTGTTGTGCAGCAATTTCATGCATGTCTCTAAAAAGGTAGTAAGCATAGAAGGATCCATTCTTGGCTCTGATTGATCCTTACTACCTGAAGTAGAGGCCTTCGTGAAGCTCTTCTTGGCTTCCATAAACATCTCCTTTGTGTGTTCCAAGTCAAACTCAGGTTCCTTTGTAAGAGCCTTGTGAACCCATGTATCTTCCTCAAGCTACTTCCCCTTATCTTCCCCTGTGGTCGTGCCACTTCTGAGCACCATATTCACATTTGGGTCTTCTTCGTGTGGTTCATACCTCATCATTTGAATATTTTGAGTCGGATAGGCTGAAGTACCCCTTTCTCATGCATCTATGTGATCAACGTAGGACAATCTAGCATTTCATGATCAAATTGGTTATAATATGAATAATATATTCTCATTGGGTTGGTACAATCGCAAGCATAGTGCCCCAGCCCTCTGTAATTGTAACAGATTAACTATTCGCGGCCCCTTCTTGGTCCCATTCCTCCTCATCCTTGACCACGGCCCTGAAATCTAGCGTGTTCCATCCCCGCGACTGGGTCAAGGCCTTACGTTTTTGTCTGCATTCTATAGACTGGGGTCTGCTCCATCATCAATTCGTAGCTATGACAAGTACGCTCATCGTAGCCTACCGACCTACAGAAATTTCAAAACAGCTGTTACAAAGTCTGTGTATACTTCTACAACAAATGACAATTATTCGCCGTGTGTTCTCCTCCTATTTGACAGATCGCGCACTAGAGCGCGGGTGCCGCACTTGGCCCTGCCTGTGCCTCCGGTCTCAACAGTATTGGACCCCCTCCTACCAAGTAGTTCGCGAATATTGGACAGTGGTTTTTGTCATGGCCTTGACCTTTGCATTTTATGCACCACACTTCTTCGCGTGCCTCTGTTCGTGGCACCCTATCCTATTTCAAACTCTGCATCTCCAAGCATAGATTCTGTAGTTGAGCATGGATTTGTTGGACTCCCAACCCCGGATCCTGTATCGGTGTTTCATGCAACCTCATCACCATTTCCAATGCTTCGGCCTGGGTTGAAAGCTTATACTGTGACAGTGCCATCCTCAAGTGTGGTGTCAAAGGCGCCACAAACCATGCACGGCGTTGTGCATCTGTTAGCGTCATATTAGCCTCACGGATCGTACTCTTTAGTCGCTGATCCAGATCCCAAGGGGTCTTGCCTAGAAGCATCGTGATCTCTTTAAATCCAATGATTGACTACGTCTCTGATTTCGGTCGGCTAAATTTTTTGTTCAGCGCATTTCGGATCTCCGTTATTCCTGCATTTGGGTGATCATTAGAGTGCTTGATATACCATGTCAACACGTGATCCTATAGTGCGCTCACCAATGTGGCCTTCTTAACATTGTCATTCGTGACCCCTTGTTCTTCCCACACTGGTCTTACCATGAACCAGAACTGATCTGGATCCTCATTCCCTACTCCTCTAAATATGGGTAGCTTGAATGTGCTCGCCATGCTGAATTGTGGTTTTGGTGGAGGTAGGGTAAGTGAAGGTGGAGGTGAAGTAGGTGAAGCGGGTGATGGTGTAAGTGGAGGGGATAACTATGGAATGCGCTACCTTATCAAACTGACTATACTTCTTGGAGAAACATAAGCGAGCTTTTCCTCGCTCTCCCATGAAGGTGAAATTAAGGGACTATTTCCTAATCCTTCGGTACCTTTGTAAATCTTTCCGCTTTGTGTCGTTCCAAACATTAATGTATTCGCATAACTCGCTTCTCACATAACAGCATCTTAATCCAAGTATTCAGGGATTTAATGTACCTAACTCATGGTCCCTTGAGAAAATGGCATTTTGCTTCGCTATAGCTCACGGTCGTGTCTACGGTGAATTCAGTGATAAAGCCTCCTATTATCCGGTCGAGCTAGTGGTCCACATCTCTCACGATCTTATCTTATGATGCCTTTAGTCTACGTACTAACTCCAGAGTCCACACTATCAGTTGATCGAGCTTGTACCTTCCCTGGCTATCGGCTAACCTTGCAATCCAATCATACAGCTATGATAAAAAGGATGCAAAGAAGATCTCGTGGATTTCCGTATACACATAGCAATCCAGCCACCTTTTCTCAGATATTGCAGAGTTCTGTGTTCCTATATCATGAACTCATGAATCTTTGGATCCAACCACTCTTCAATTTCCTTCTTCATGGGATTCCAGTGTTCCAACATCAGACATCCCTTAGGCAGATCCCGATACCGACAACAGAACCATTTGTTGGCTTATTGGGGCCTAATCTAGTTTTAGAAGTGATTTTAGCCAAACAAATCCTGAAACTGCCAGCCCTTTCAGCAACAATCTGCGGTGCGCGGACTAAGGTCTCACCCGAGGTAGTATGGGAGGGTGTTGGAACCAGGTTTTTGCACCCTAGGGATGTCTTAATGAAGTCTAGAAAGTATGCAAACTGATCCTCCGTGTTTGTGCTGCTCCACGCAACCATCTGCAACTTGTGCAACTGCTTCCACGTAGCTCTGTAAAGAGCACGAAAAGGGGTTGTCTAGATCCTTTATCCTTACTGTGTTATTATTATAGATCTTAACTTAATTGCATATACCCAATATTCCCATCAATCATTCAATATTTATAACCAGTGCGCGCAATCATAAACTATAAAGAGATGCATAAATATCACAGAAGTAATAAACACATAGAATTCCAAAATCAACTATCTTTTATTAATCCTTTTTTCAAGTACAATCCCAAATCCACCCTACGCACTCAGCTACAAGGGTCCACGCACACGGCTGCGGACTCTACCAAGCCTCTACGCACTCAACTCCAAAGCCTCTTCCTACTACTACAACCCAAGGCTTGGACTTAGAGACTCATAGCTAATTCAGTATCCAAAACCCATATCACTTCTCAAAGCTAAGACTTAGATTTCATTTTACCCTTAGAGCCTCACTCTATTTATACAATCCCATGGTCCGCGGACCATGGGTAGGCCGACACCTTCTATATTAAATTACATTATTTTAGGGCGGACAACCTTAGACTCTCATGCTCTGCACCCACATTTTGCAAGGTCTTTACATTACATTGACCAAAACTCGGGCTTTAAGCCCCAAAACATGCTATGGGGGGATCTGCTGCCCAATAACCTCCTTGATATGAGGGCCTTCTCCTATCTTTGGAGAGATCCCAACTCCCTTTCCCTGCCTATATATTCATATTTTTCCATTCCCAAAGGGTTGGTATTTGGCTATTTACACCCTTATGCTAAGATTGTGCCTACATGCTACTCATTTGGCTTGGAGAAGGAGTGCTTGGAGAGCTTGAGCCTGGACTTGGAAATTCACTCAAGGAGAACTTATTGACATCAAGGCTTGGTTGTATGCTTCCTCCTTTATTCTATTAATATATACAACTCTTGGTTCACTTTCCATAAATGTGTGCGTTAAAGCATCATTTATCTTAATGCTCCTTGATCTGTTAAGTAGGTTACTTTTGATTATGCTATTTGTACTTGTATGTTTTGTTGTGTCTTGATTTCTTGTGCAGGCATTCAAACATTATGAACAGTAGGACCAAGTATGTGGTGCAAGTGATTCGAGGTCTTCAACAAAGGAGGACGTTATAGCATCAAAACGAGGTAGGTCATCTTCCTCTTCTCCTATTTTGATCGTAACTTAGGAAAGTGTCTAGTAGATTGTCACGTAGGTTTCTAGTCCCACTCATTGGGCTAGAAGGATCATATTTGTCCGCAGAGAGGATTTTCCTAGACAACAGTTTTCCATATATCTGATGAAATTTTTGTCACAGTTAGACTTGGTTAGGTCAATTCCTTGATCAAGTTTTGTGTTAGAGGCTTTATCTTTATCCCATTTATTGTTTTGGAAAGTTTCATTAAGTTCTAAATAGTGATTTGGAGTCTACCCCTAAAAAGGTGGCACATATTTTCTGGTCACAGACACAAAACTAGGAAAATGAGACTGTAGTCGCTCCCTTGCAAGTTTATTCATGTGACTAGAGGCCTGTAGTCGCATGGATGCAGGCTTGTGCATTCGACTAGGATTTTAGACTAGTGAAAAATAAAGTTAACTATGGATTTGGGCCCCTAGAGGGGTGGATTAGCTCTTGTGGGTCATGTAGCTCCTGAGTAAGGTTAGTAAGGTTTTGGTTTGTCAATTCCACTTCCTTAATTCTACTTAGGAGGATGAGTCATATATTTACCTCGATGGAAGGGTGAACTTGGCTAAATGTGAGAGGAAAGCATTACACGTTGACTTTACATTGTAAGCACCAAGGTCTTCTGGTTAGCAAAAAGTGTCTTGCAACATGCCCCTCCTGATCACAATTGTAGCACTAGCCATACCTTGCCCTCCTGTTCTTCCCCCCTTGTTCCTCCACCTGCTCAGCCTTGAGGAGCTTCATTAATTCTAAAGGTAGAATGATCCAACCTATCAGCTAAAGCATCGAATACCCTACACAGATTAGTCTAGTGAGTTGGCGAGTCGTAGAATTCATAGAAAACATTGTTTAGGACATTCGAGTATTTCTATAATATTGGAAAAATTCATGGAAGATGCCCATATGTTTGGCAGATTTCACATTATTCATTCGAAGATCCACCCTGTTGGTTGGGAAATGCGTGAAACTATGTGTGGCCTAGATATAAACCTTACGTACCAATCTACACAACTATGGCAATGGATAAGGATGTAGAGGGCCCTATCGGTACAAAGGGAGTATCGGCCCCCTCATCCTTCTTTGCGCCATGATTCCCCTCAATGTGGTAGTTAGTACACCACATATGAGGTCATTACAGTCGTTATGCATGCATGTCCCTTAACTTCTCTCTCAGATCATTGATTTGATGCTATAATCCTATGAGAGTAGGATCGTGGGAAACCATTCCTCCTTGGTGTTCAAGTGGATATCCTACCATATCCTCGATCTTGGTTGCTTGTTCAAGCGTATCTTCAAGGGTTTCAATCTTTTTATGAGTCGGTGACATGCGGGTTAGTGGCAATTGTGCTTTGATGAACCAATCTCGCTAGTGAGGGGGATCAATGGGGTAATCAACTTTCCAATGGGATCCTTAAACCTTTGCATCATTTCCCACGTAGTTTCTCCCTCTCTTTCCTTGATCTCCTACGGTTCAAATAACCCTTATTGGTTGGTATGTGTAAGTTTGAATTATTGAACGAATTCTCGCTAAACTTCATCTATTGTCGGTGTTGAAATATGGCAACAAGAATATTCCAATTTAATTTGTCCTTGAATTAAATTGTGAATTAAAATCGAATTTAGTCTTAACAACTACTTGGAAATAGTTTATTTATTTATTTTAAATTAATTAGTTGGAGAAATTCAAGTTAGAATTCTTTTTGAAGTCATGCAAGAGTTATCCCTTAAATAAAGGAGATAAGATCGAGTTATATTTGAGTTGTAATTAGTTAACTCAGTTTACTAAGTTAAGTCCAGTTAAATTAGTTCCGAACTGTTTGAGGAACTAATAGTGAGTTAACAGCCAATTGATGCATTAATGCACTCAACTAGTGCTACTCCAGTTAACTGAAGATTCCCTCATCAAAAACTCATGCATGTCTATTCTGAGAAAGACCTAGTTGAGATTAATGTTCAAGGACAGTGTACTATCAGTTGTATGTCTTTTCTCATGAAAAAAAACTCATGCATGCAGTCAAGGATTTATCCTTGAGGATTGCACAGTTTTGATGAGTTTTCCACTTGGTAAGAGGCTAATCATCCATAAGGAACAACACAAGGAAATATGATCTTGGAGGGTAGAGAGAAAGGCTAGAGAGAAGCCAAGATTGCCTGTGAGCATCCATGAGGATTGTAGTAAGAGCTGGCTAGTTGTGAGAGCGAAGGCTTTGTATAATTCCTATCTATTTCCACCATGTATGATAATACAATAGTGTGGGGTTTTTAGCTGACGATTTCCCCAAAGTATTTTCATATATATTGTGCCATTGATTCTTCTTCTTCTGGTTATATTTTTCAACTCGGTATTCAAGCTTCCACAAATTGATAGTGGAAGTAGACTAAAGTATTTTGCTTTGATTTATATTGCATTATCGGGTTAACCTATCATAGATTTTCTACATGGTATTATAGCTATGAACAGTATACTAAAAAGATAATTCGAAGTTTGAAGTTCAGGGTTGCAAGTGAAAATCGAATTCATATCATACTTCAAGGTTGGCCAATGGCTTTCTATGGCTTGAGACTCAAGTTTGCCTTGGAAGGTAGCTCAAATTACATAGCATGGAAAGATAGAATGGAGGTTGTATTAGAAGACAATGGCTTGAAGGAATTCATTGATCAATAAATCCCAAAGCCAGCTTCAACTAATGCAAAAGAGTCGGATGAGTGGAAGAGGTGTGTGGTGAAGGCGAGACGGATGATCCTTGATGGAGTTCGAGACCATATTGTCTTGAGTCTCCATGGGAAGGAAACTCCATTCTCAATTTGGAAGACATTGAAGGACCTCTACCAGAACAGTAGCAACCATAGGAAATTGGTGCTCAATGATAAGCTTCAAAGAATCAATATGGAGAAGGGCGATACTATTTCCACATATCTAAACAAGCTCACCACCTGCAGATATGAGCTTGGCAGTGTGGGAATAACTACTACCAATGGTGATATGGTGAGCCTCGCTCTCCTTGGCCTTCCAAAGAGTTGGAATAGCTACCAGGACTCTATGAATGGAAGGGAGAAACTATCGGATTGGGAATGACTGTGGTCAGATCTTATGCAAGAGGAGATCAGGAAGAGCACACGAGATGGTTCTTCATCCAAGAATGATGATGAAGAAAATATGGCATTAGCAAGTAAGGCAAGGAAACGGAAGGGGAAGGCTTCCCATTTCAAATCGAATTCTTCTTATGGAGGGAAGAAGGGTGACATGTCTAAAGTAAGATGCTTTAATTTTCACAAGATGGGACACTATGCGACTAATTTCCCATCGAAGAAGTCCAAGAAGGGATCCTTGTAAGGATCGGAAGGTGAGGCATTAGCCTCTCAGTTCGAAATGGACTTTACCCTCATCGCATGCACGGTGTCATCGATGATGGATTGTGTCTGGTATCTTAAAAGTGGAGCCTCATTCCACATGACTGGTGATAAAAATTTATTCAATGCCTTGGAGGAGAAAGACCTTAAAATGCACATAGAGATGGGTGACGACGGAAGGTATAGTGTTTCAGGAGTAGGCACGTTCTTTTTAGAGGGAGCATGGAGCTCCTCTCACCTTGACAGATGTGATGTATGTGCCTAGACTAAAGAATAACTTTGTATCGGCCCGGATGTTGGAGGACAAAGGCTACAATGTTGTCTTCAGTAAAGGAAAGGCATTCCTAAGACACATAGCCATGGGTCAGACCAAGAGGATATGGATTCGGGTGAAGAATCTCTATAAACTAGAGGTAGATGATTGTGCAGCATTGAGTACAAAAGCAGAATTGTTGCAAAGCCAAGACATTGGCGAGTTATGGCACGGGTGGTTTGGCCATTTACATCATGGGACTTTGAAGATAACGTAGCAAATATCTAGCGGACTTCCCAAAGGTAAACTTGAGCAAGTTGACACATGCAAAGGTTGTACCTTGGGAAAGTACACAAAGTCTTCCTTTCATGATCATGACAGTCGAGCAGAGGTTATCTTAGAGCGAGTTCATATTGATTTGTGTGGACCATTCTTGACAGAATCCATAGCGAAGCAAAGGTATTACATTAATGACTATTCTCATAAATGCCGGATTTATTTCATGTAGAAGAAGGACCAAAACTTCACAGAGTTTTGTGGTTCAAAGCTTTGGTCAATAAAGATTCAAGGAAGAAGCTTAAGGCCTTGAGAAGTGACAACGATGGAGAATATGTCTCTCAAGAGTTTAAGGACTTCTGTGCAGTGGAAGAAATTAAACGAGAGTTGACGGCACCTCATAACCCACAACAGAATCGGGTGGTCGAGAGGAAGAATAGAACTAATGTAGGGGCAGCACGAGCAATGTTGCATGACCAAGGCCTACCACTTCACTTGTGGGCTGAGGCATGCAACACAGCAGTCTATTTGTAGAATAGAAGCCCACATCACATACTTGGGATGAAGACACTAGAGGAAGCTTCCACCGGTAAGAGACCAGATGTGGGTCACTTCAGGATCTTTGGCTCATCGATATATTTCCATGTGACAAAGGATGCATGGAAGAAGCTTGAGCTGACAGTAAAGTTGGGGATATTTGTGGGGTACACTAATACACCTCACAACTATCGGTGTACTTTCCTACCAGTCGGAGGACAGTGGTTCGCAGAGATCTCAAGTTTGATGAGCAGAAGGCCATGTGAGTTTCCCTTGAGAGGGAGCTTCAACTACAGGCTATGGAGGAACTGTTGGTTCCTAAGGAGGAGGAGCCTCGGACTAATATGGAGTAATAGCATGTAGAGGTTCCAGGAGTGGAAACATCCACTCAAGAAGAGTCTTCCAAAGATGGATGAAAGCGCATAAGAGAAGCTGACAGATTATTGGAAGATGTGAGAGAGAATTTGGGAGCACCATCTTCTCAACGCAGACAGAGGAAGTCACTTGAGAGGTACAATGGATACATGGCCCTTGTTAGGGAATGTGTTGAGACCGAGCCATATTCCTTTGAGGAAGTAGTGCATCAACTGATTTGGGTTGATGCTATGGTGGAGGAGTATGACTCCATAGTCAGTAATAGTGTTTGGGACGTGGTTCTGAGACCGGAGAACAAGTCAGTTGTGAGTTCCTATTGGATTTGCAAGGTATATCAAGTTGTTGATGGTAGTGTGAAGAAGCATAAGGCAAGATTTGTTGCTCGTGGATTTTCACAGATCATGTTGCTAATGTATATTTCGACAGAGGAGCAAGATGCTAACATTTTGACAAAAGCATTGTTAAAGTGTAAATTCGAGTTCCATAGAGACAGGAGCGGGGTGGCAGATAATCCCTTTATTGTTGAGAGGGAGTGTTGAAATATGGCAACAAGAATATTCCAATTTAATTTGTCCTTGAATTAAATTGTGAATTAAAATCGAATTTGGTCTTAACAGCTACTTGGAAATAATTAATTTATTTATTTTAAATTAATTAGTTGGAGAAATTCAAGTTAGAAGTATTTTTGAAGTCATGCAAGAGTTATACCTTAAAGTAAGGAGGTAATATTGAGTTATATTTGAGTTGTAAATAGTTAACTCATTTTACTGAGTTAAGTCCAGATAAATTAGTTCCAAACTGTTTGAGGAACTAATAGTGAGTTAACAATCAGTTGATGCATTAATGCACTCAACTAGTGCTAATCTAGTTAACTGAAGATTCCCTCATCAGAAACTCATACATGCCTATTCTAAGAAAGACCCAATTGAGATTAATGTTCAAGGATAGTGTACTATCAGTTGCATGCTTTTTCTCATGAAAAAAAAAATAATGCATGCATTCAAGGATTTATCCTTCAAGATTGCACAGTTTTGATGAGTTTTCCACTTGGTAAGAGGTTAATCATCCACAAGGAACAGTGCAAGGAAATAGGAGCTTGGAGGGTAGAGAGGAAGGATGGAGAGAAGCCAAGATTTCCTGTGAGTATCTATGAGGATTGTACTAAGAGCTGGTTAGTTGTGACAGCTAAGGCTTTGTATAGTTCCTATGTATTTCCACCATGTATGATAATACAATAGTGTGGGGTTTTTAGCTGATGCTTTCCCCAAAGTATTTTCATGTATATTGTGCCATTGATCCTTCTTCTTCTAGTTATATTGTTCAACTCAATATTTAAGCTTCCACAAATTGATAGTAGAAGTGTGTTATAGTATTATTCTTTGATTTATATTGCATTATCGGGTTAACCTATCACAGATTTTCTACAGTCAGATTACGCTACAAGGCGGACCACTTGATGAACCATCTCAATGCTCTTTCTCAGAGAGTGGTTTGGAATTCAATTAGTTTTGTGCCATTCATAGTTTAGTGATCCCTCTAGATAGCCTCACACAAGTACCAACTTTGTTTGACATCCTCATTCCCTTTCCCAGAGAACTTAGGACATCAAGTAAAAGATCTTGCCATGTTTCCATCCATACATAGTTGAACCGACAAGAAAAGTATGAATCCTTGTGAAACGGGTTGCGACGAGCCCTGGAGACCTAAATTACAACTATTATTTCTACCACCAAATATCCCACTCTTGTAGGCATTATGCACCTTGTGAACCTTTATAATTTTAACTAGCTTAGGGAAAAATTAAACAAGGAAAATACCAAGGGAAGGTTGAGGGAAGTGCTACCTAAATTGTTGGGCAATGAGTTAGTATTCTCAGGAGATGCATCATATTTAAAAAAAAACCTCCTCAAAGCTAAGTGCATGTCATCATTAAGGCCCTCCCTTTGGCACGTAGGGACGTATCCATCTAGCGTCTCCATATTTGTTAGAGAGGAAATATCTATAACT
The DNA here is from genome assembly GCA_000404065.3 of Pinus taeda. NCBI lineage: Eukaryota > Viridiplantae > Streptophyta > Pinopsida > Pinales > Pinaceae > Pinus > Pinus taeda. Next base: position 61,859 of record APFE031263355.1, on the reverse strand, counting down.
TCTTTCTACCTACATCACCATAGCAATCCCATCCTCTCCTACTGGGCCATGCTTCACTTTATCTTTATTCACATCATACCGCAACTCCAACCAACTTACTCCTTATCGTGCTTCTGGGCTACTTAGCACCACTCCTACTTGGTGTATCTCTCTTTGTCATCTATGGATCTTCCACAAAGCCTTATCTCGCCATTATTCAACTATCCATGTCCTCCTTTGTTCCATTAGATCTCTAGCCTTCCTAAATTCATTTTTGTCCATCTCTCCAACATTTTCATAGCTCATAACCAAGTAAGGTTCCTCCCCCTATGGCTCTCCCCCAGTACTGGGGCTTTAAGCAGCCATGGATTGGCCCTAAACCACAAGTAGCTTCTCTACCACCATTAAAACTTTAAGCCACAATGGAATCTCCTTCAGTAATCTTCCCCGAAACCCTGACTTGAACACGGCCTCAGCCTTGGAAAAGGACAAATGGCCTTCTGTAGCAAACTCAATAATGTACCCTTCTAAAGTAACTTATACCCAAAAATCGATGACCCAAATTAGGTATGTATCGAGCCAGTGTAACTCAACTAGGTCAACCTAAGTCCAAATACAAGGATATTTGATTTGGTTTCCAGTATTTTCTTTTGTTTGTAACCTTTGCAACCAATTGTAAATGTCTTATGGGAACTTACACTAGAATATCTCGTACTGATCACTCAGAGGCTCTGCATACAAAACTTCTTCTTTCACTCACTTCACACTTTTGTGACAGAGCTGCACTTTTTGAGAAAAAAATGGCTTCACTTGCTCATGACACCAATACTGAAGATCCTTCTTAAAAATCCTTGCTACAATATCCAAATCCCTTCAAGAAATTTCAGGTCCTGGCAACAGAACCATTTGTTGGCAGACAATTGTACAAGATAGAGACCTTGGGTTCATGCACAGGGGCCAACAAAGATTCTTTGTAGTCTAGCACAACGTCTAAATTTTCACCTTACCCAAGAGGAGTAAGGTGTCTCACCTAAGGTGTGTCATAACCTTAATAAGATATGGATTAGGACCAGTTGTCAAGGAGAGTTGCACAAAGACTATCATTCCCACTACTCTAGAAATCATAACATATAACATATATCATTGCAAAGTGTAATATGCAAAGCATCCAAGAGACAGAATACATATACATTCATTCATAAGAAAAAAATTAAAGAGGCTCATGCAACTAACACATTCATAACCATGAAGCAATCCCGCAACTCTTCCCATTAACTTAAAGCATCATTACATTCTGGCTCTATAGCCATTCAGATAGGAATAGGAGAACCAGCATACAAAGTAGCTCAGAATCAGATGAACACAGAATAATGTTAAGGCTAATAGACTTAGTGGTAGCATCTCAACATACGAATGTCCTCTCCCCTCTGGTTTCCTTTTCTTTTAAATTTTATAAACTTCTCTCACCTGAACTACCAATTTATTCCTTGGATGCCACTCCCTTTCCTCCATGGCTACTTTTGTGGCTCGGTTGTGAATTCTCCATGTTTCATTGGCGGTCGTTGTTGCTCGGCTACAACTACTCCATCTCTCATTGACAACCATTGCAACTCGGTTGTGGTTTCATGTCCCCATTTTTTCCACTTTCTGACTTCATTTTCTAACATATCTTGGCAGATTTTCTCTCTTTCCCTTGATTGTTTCCTCTGCAACTACCTTTTGGTCAAACTTGGTCAAAACGTGTCAAAAACTTTATCCCCAAAAATTAAGGACCCAACACCACTTATGTTTGACACTTATGAACAATGAAGCCACTAATGCAAGTTAAATCCTTGAAAAACAAATATATGTATTTTCAATATTATTGAAAAAATATGTTTCAAACATTTGATTGGGCCATAACTTTGAAGGTCTTGTTGCAACCATTGTTCAATGTGGATAATTGCCTCAGATTTCTTTTGCCTAACTTATGGATGTAGTTGCAATATTTATGCCATGATTACTAAATATTGGTGAAATGATTTTTCATTTTTAAGCTTCATAGTAAAACCACCTAAAATTAAAATCCTTGAAAATAGCTCATAATCACATAAATAACATATTTACCATCAGTTACTACCACCATAATTTAAGCAAGTATTTGCATAGAAAATGAAATTGAACAAGATGAAATAAATATACATATGGGAGTTACTACCTACTACATTATTTATGTTTTCTTCAACACTTTAACATGTAGGAGTAAAAATGTAAATGTGCAAACTTAGTAATGGTAACTTTATGTGATTCCTTAGTAAGCAATTAGAGGATTAAGGATTTTCATGCTTGAACATAAACAATTTTGTTTAATTTATATAATGGTTTTAAGGATATAAAAATATTAATAATTTGTTCATATATTTAAAACAACATGACAAACAAAAGAAGCTTCCTAAGACACGTAAATTCTACATGTATACTAGAAAGCTCGTTGATGCAAGTATGGTCCACAACCATTGCCTTACATTTATAGAATCTAAATGGTTGGATGTAGAGTTTGGTTTTGGTTTTGTCCTTCTGATTCCGGCTGTGAAATTGCAATTAATGTTATTAGATTATAGATTTGCAATTGATCATGAAGTTTTAATCAAAATCACAAGGCACAAACCTCTCTACATCTCTGCAGACATTAATTCACAATTTAGAACAAAAATCTCATGCATGCAAGAAAAAAATACACATGCAATAAGTATTTTTATCTGGGGAAAGCAATCTACTAAAAAAACCATTGCCTACTTACATTAATCAAATCAATAGACATGTATTACAATTTCTTTGCTCAACTGAGCACACCCTTAGAGTGCATAACCTATCTCTTTGCCCACTGAGAAGCTTTGACCCAGACTTGGTCAATTTCTACCTCTACTTGAGCTCCTATTTCCTTGCATTGTTCCTTAAGGAATTAGAACCCCCGTTGTTTAGGAAATTCCTCAAATTGAATTTTCAAATCCCTTAGGTTGATCATTTAACTCCATGCAACACATGTACACTCAAGACTAGTCTACAACTAATGTTACACTGCCTTGGATTCTCCACCTCAACTGGGTAACTCGAATTCTCTACATGCACTAGCTATTTTGGGTTGATTGATTAGTTAACTATATTATCACTGAGTTTGACTAAAGTCCCACTTCTTAACTGACCTTCCACTAGTTCCTCCAAAAGTTGGAACTAGTTTAAATGAAAACAACCTGAGATAACCAATTTTGATTGCTATAAATTAGCAATCAGACATTCTGATCTGAAATCTAACTCCTCCAACTCGAATTTATTGAGTAAAATGCATGACACAAGCCATGTCACACAAGTTAACATCATCCAAGTTGTTTGTTGATGTGGAAATTTGACTTTTCTCAATTTAATCAAGGCAAAATCAAATTGAGAATTACTTGTGCATTTTTAAACAATTATCACTATTAAACACCGAATTCTTCATTCATAGTAAGTATTGATATGAATATGCCATTATGGGTTTTTGACTCTTTCTTCAAGAAAATTCTTAGAAATATCTTGGATTCTTTAATTCATCACGAAATATATGTACAAATCGTTTTATAGTTTTTCTTATGTTGTTTTAATTTGTCAATATTTCTCTATATCACAACAAGTTTTCATATTTACTATTCCTTTATATATGGTTTAGGGTTGTTTTAGTTATGTAATTAGTTTGATATTTTCAGCAACAAGAAACATTTTATCACAATTTTATTTTCTATAAGTATCTGGGTACTTTGGGAGTTCTAGTCATATGGTGTGTGTGACTTTAAGAGATCTGTAATATTGGAACAACTATAGATATTTTAATTTTATCATGCTTTATAGAAGAATTTTTGCCTTAGATAAGGAAGGTCATTTAAACCTCCTCCTATATTTTTGTAATAAACTATTTTTAGTCTTTAGTTAGTAGTATTTAAACCCCTCTCATGCATTTAGAGAGGGGTCTAGAAATTTTTCAAAAACAGTTCTTCAGAATGTGCACTTCTGTACCCTCTGAGGAGGTTTTGATGAATGAATGGAACGAGATTTATTGATATCTGTGTTTAATGTCTACTACTAAAATCCATTTCTGTACTCTTAGTATATATTGAATTATAAGAAGATAAATCTATATTGTTGAAGCTCATGGGTAGGACTTATTATCAATGGTACTTTTATCTCTTAATGATTTCTGCTTATGCGTCAAGTAATATGTTATGCTCAGTTGTTTATATATGAAAGCTTGAATGTTTAAGTTATCATTTGGTACTTTTGTATGGTGGTAACTATTTTGTTTATGCTTACTGTATGAAGAACTTATTATGCGATATGCTTCTCACAATTGTTACGGCTAATTTCTTATATGAAACAATTCACTTTTAATGAATTATTTTCTTGTAGCAATTGAATGATCTTTATTACTGATTATTGTTAGAAACTATTTTAGATCGCATAAGTGAAGAGTTAATCCCGGGATAGTTTTAGAATTAGATGTCTCTGTTCATAATAAACTTGCATCTTTTAGATTAGATTTAGATTAAAAGAATTCTATTTAAAAAAAATTAGAAAGGAAAACATCAACTCTTATCATCATCACAAACAAATTGGGAAATTGGTCCCATTATCCCCAATCGGACCCACCATCCCAAACGAAAAAGGAGCTGCTTTCAAGGTCCGAACCAGGTGGGTATCCCCCTTGTTGTAGACCCGATTTTTGGGGCTTCAACATATTTGGCGTTAGAAGGAGAGCCTTAACTGTGAATAGCTAGTAAATCTAAATCTAAAAACCATTCTGAGAGTAAATCACCCTCAACATGTCCCCGACTTCTCCATCTCATTCCGAGTCTTTAAATCTTAAGCGAGAAGTTGAGAAAACAATAACCACTACCACAAACTCGAACATTTCCAATAGATCTACTATCGAACCCCCTGAAGTTGAGTCTTTGATCCATAAACTTCAAGGATTTTCCATATTACCGCAAAAATATGAATTATCTCAAGGTAGTGTGACTTCGCAATACAATCCTTCTTATCCTCTTACCAAATTACAGTGTGAAAAGTTTGGTATTGAACCAACTAAATTACCTTTGCCTAAAAGGAAAAGAGCAAGGAAGACACCTCAAGGGTCTGATGGTGGGACTCTTTCATCATCAACATCCATTCCATCTTCTCCATTGCAATGTCAACCATCCACCCCTCCACTTCATAAGGAACTTCATCTGCGCTTTCCTCTACTAGTAATTCATCAATGGCTCAAAACCCATGGCATAATCTAGGGGCAGTCTCCATGCATGCGCCCTTAAGTCAATTACTAGCCCATCCTGAGAAAAGGCTACCTAAGTTTAACCCTAAAGCAGGCATGCTATCAGAAGAACACATAAATAATTTTATGTTATCAATAAATTTAAATGGAGTTACAAATGAAGACATTGTTGTTATACTTTTTCCTTTTACTTTACAAGTAGCAGTCGGATCCTGGTATTTTTTATTATCATCAGCGTCCATTACTAATTTGGACATTTTCCAAGAGCAATTCTTGACAAAGTTTAGCAATGATAGGTCTACGGCAACATTGATCAATGATCTATCGAATCTTAAGACTAACAAGCTTTTGAATAAAATTCCGACCGCTACCAAGCCTAGTGAAGAAGTTCGAAGTGAATGGTACATATCTGCTCTACCATTGAACATAGCAATCTTTGTTGATAGGGCTACCAAGACAACATTAGCTGAAAACATGAAGGAAGTGATAGCGGTAGAAAAAAATATCTTAGCTTTAGAAAATAAAAACGTTGTTGATGAAAGAAAATCTAAGAAGGTTACTCTTAGAGATGATTCTAAGAAAAAGTAATTAAAGGACCCATTTGATTTAGAAGGATTGCAGAAAGTTTTAAAAACCATGTCTAACAAAATGGTTGACATTAAAAGACAAGTAGCAGAGACTTCTTCTAAGAAACCCTACAAGCCTTATAGAAAAAATCCTTCAACTGATTCAAAGCCTCCCAATGCTATAACAAATGCAGAATCTGAAGGAGAAAAAGAGGAAGTTTCCAATGAAGAATCTATCGATGAATATGAAGTTGTAGAGCTACAGGTAATGTGGGACTTCATTCTTCCAGACAAAGAGGATTAAGAGGCATCACTAGTCAATACCAGAAGTAGAAATCAACTCGATCCTCCACAGCCTAGTTCTAAATAGAAGAGCGCAAGCTTGGTATCCAAGGATAAAGTCGCAGGTAAGAAAACATCACTAAAAGCAACTCAAACAAGCCTAGCACAATCTGATTCATCAACTCCAACCAAAACACTGATTGTTTCTGATGAGATGGAGTATAATATCATTGAAGACATGAAGAAGACTAGGGCCAACATTACTTTTCATGAACTGAGAATTAAAACATCAACATAAACTACTTTTGAAAGAGTTACATGCAATACCTGTTGCACCTCTTCCTGCCACTGTAATCTCGCAAGCTTCTCATGAGATGGGATGACCTCCAACTAATATGACAAATAAAGTTGACCCAAATAATATTGCTTTAACTGGAGGTAGGTCAAAATCCCATACTCCCCCATTCCTCCTTACTTACGAAATTTTTAGTAAAAATTTGCATAATTGTTTGGTAGATTCAAGAGCTTCATCTAATATTTTACCTAAGACAATTTGTGCAAAGTTAAATGTCCAACCTCAAAAATTTGCAGTATGCATAGTTCAGTTGGACTGATCGTAGGTTGAAGTAATTGGTGAACTAAATCAAGTGACCATAAGGCTCTCATGAAATCCAAAGGTATGTCAAGTCATTGATATTTTAGTCACAGACATTCCTGAATTTTATGGTTTAATTCTTAGTAGGGATTGATCAGAAAAGCTTCATGGGTACTTTGCGACCGACTGGTCACACATGTGGCTCCCTTACAATGGTAAACCAAATCAGATAAAGGTTGAGCGAGAAAGACACCAAAATACATAGCGATGGAACTGGAAGGAGAAAATGAAACTATAGCATATAGCAACAATATAATTGGCAATTATTCTATTGACTCTTTCTTAGGAAATTTTAATGTTCATACTATGCCTTGTTTAGAACATTTTGTTTTGTCTCAAGTAGAAAACTTTTCTCAAAAAGGCAGTTCTAAATACATTAATTTTGTAGATAGTCCTGTAAATTATTTTTTGTTTTGGAAATTATTTTTTGATGGTTCTAAGTCTAATGATGAAGTAAGAGCAGGATGTGTATTAGTTAGCCTAGAAAGGAATAAAACCATGCTAACCTGTAGACTTTAGTTTTATTGCACAAACAACACAGCAGAATACGAAGCTCTAGTACAAGATTTGTACAAGGCAATCGGACTAGACATCAAGTATCTACAAGTCTTTGGAGAATCCAAGATTGTTATTAAACAGGTGTGAAATACTATACATTGTCTATCAGGTCATTTAAAGCATTATCAATCTTTAGTACAAAATCTGACTAAACATTTTATAGCATTCAATATTTCATCCATTCCTAGATTCCAAAATGCTAGTGCTGACCTCCTATCTAATGTAGCTTCCAAGCTCATTCCTTCAGAAGACTATAGCCCAGAAAGATTCTCAATCGAATTGATCTTTAGGCCCTGCATCCCTGATAATGTTACCAACTGGAGAATTTTTAACAGTGATCTTGATATTGTAAGTTTCCTAACATCGGAAGGATCTTACACTAATCAGATAATTGATGAGGACCAACATGACAAACATTTACAACAAGAAAGCACTAATAATGCCATACCAAAATCTGTAGTCAAGTTAGAAGACCTATACGATTTGAAAGACAGATTGAAAAGGCCTACCAATTCAAAACTCCAGAGTCCAACTCTGAACTATGAATTAGTAAATCTAGGAATAGATACTAAGCCACAGAATATCAACTTAGGTCTTGACCTAACCCCGGAAGAAAAATTAGCCTTTGTTCGACTCCTGAAACAGTATAAAAGTGTCTTTGCCTAGAATTACGATGACCTTAAGACTTAAGACACTTCAATCATTCAGCATACTATCTCGATGATAGCTGATGAAAAACTTGTCCAACAAAAGCTAAGGAAAATCCATCCTAATCTAGAAATTCAGATTAAGTCTGAGCTCAATAAATTGTTGAAAGTTAAAATTATTTTTCTCGTTCGACATTCTAGATGGGTTTCCAACTTAGTTCCGATCAGAAAGAAAAATGGAGACATTCGAATTTGTATTGACTTTCGAAATCTTGACAAAGCCTGCAAAAAGGATAATTTTCCCCTACCTCCTATGGAAGAAATATTGCAAGCAGTTGCAAGATTAGAATTGATGTCCTTTTTATATGGTTTCTCCAACTACAACCAAGTTTAGGTCCATCCAGATGATCAGCTAAAAACCACAGTCAGAACCAAATGGGGTACTTATGCATATCAAAAGATGCCTTTTGGGTTGATTAACATTAGCGCCACATTTCAAAGGGCCATGGATATCACATTTAAGGGGTTAGTAAACAAATCAGTGGTGATTTACTTGGATGACATAATAGTATACTCTAAAAAATATGGTAACCACCTCAGAGACTTAAAGCAGATCTTCCAACGTTGTCAAAGGTATGGGATTTCAGTTAATCCAAAAAAAGTCACTTTTTTGCATTAAGTGAAGGAAAACTTCTTGGATTTATAGTGTCAAAATCTGGAATCCATATTGATCCCGATAGGATTAAGGAAATTTCTGAAATATTCTTACCACATAATAAGAAAGCACAATCCGTCCTTGGCCAAATAAATTTTTTTAAAAGATTTGTTCCAGACTTCTCAAGAATTGTGTCATCATTGCAAGCAATGATCAAGAAAGATTCACTCTTTAAATGGGGCCAAGCAGAGTATGAAGCGTTCAATCTAATTAAGCAAGCGATTATTAATGCCCCATCTCTAGTAACTCCAAATTTTTATGATCCTTTCATTTTGTATACATTTGCCTCTTAGAAGACAGATGTTGCAATACTCACACAAGACAATCAAGACAAAGCGGAAGCCCCAATTGCCTTCTTTAGTTCAAATTTGCAAGGGACTGAATTAAATTATTCTGACATTGAGAAACAAGTTTATGCTGTTTTCAAAGCGATCAAATATTTTAGACCCTTTCTTCTTAAGAGCCATACAAAGATAATAAGGCCATTTCCAGTGGTAAGATGTAGGTGAAAAGAGAGCAAATTGGGTCACTGCCCTACAAGAGTACGACACTGAGACCAAGCCAGCAAATATTGTAAAAGGTCAAGGCTTTTGCAAGATTTGGCTGGAGCATCGCTTATGTCTGAAATACCATCTCCTAATCAAGAGGTACAAATGTATGAGGTAAGCCTAAATGATATTGATCAAGGTATGTTGATATCATGTTTTATTTAAAAAATGGATATGCTCCTTCAAATCTGAAATATACAAAGAAAAGAGACCTAAGATTGAAAACCAAGCAATATCAACTCGTAAACGATGTGCTTTTTAGGATGAATTATGACTCTGTTCTTCTTCGATGTCTTGAGAAATCTGAAGTTGAAAAAGTGTTGCGGGAACTCCACGATGGACCAGTAGGTGGACATTATGCAAGAGATGCAACAACACATAAAATTTTGTGCTCATGATACTATTGGCCTACACTATTCAAATATGCACATAGCTATGTAAGGAAATGTCAAGTTTGTCAAACTGCTGCTAGAAGACAGAAGAAACCATCATTGCCATTGCAACCAATCAATATTGATCAACCATTTGATCAATGGGGATTGGATATAATAGGTGAGATCGTTCCTCACTCTTCTAAACAACATAGGTACATCCTTATAGCAATAAATTATTTTACTAAATGGGTAGAAGCAGTTCCTCTAAAGACAGCTAATGCTGAACATATCATCGATTTCATAGATCAGTTCATAATTACCAGGTTTGGCTTACCTTTCGCTTTAATGTTTGATAATGCATCATATTTTTTCTGGCAATGTTATGACTAAATTTGCACTTAAAAGAGGTTTTAAACTTAAGTATTATGCCAATTATTACCCACAAGGGAATGGGTTGGCCAAATCAACAAATAAAAACCTAATCAGAATCATTAAGTGAACTATTGATTAGAATCATAAAAATTGGCACAAATCTTTGATGTATGCTCTGCGGGTAGACTGAATAACTCAAAAGGCTTCCATTGGCACTTCTCCCTTTAATTTAGTTTATGGGAAAGAAGTAGTTCTCCTAACTCATCTAACAATTCCTTCTTTAACCTTTGTTCAATTTATTTAAGAAACACCATCTTCATCTTTACAACTAAGACAACTGCAGATTCTTAAGCTAGAAGAACAACGAGAACAGGATAAAATTACACATGCTCATCATCAAGCATTATTAAAGGCTTCCTTCGATTCAAACATGGTGTCTAGGAAGGATTTTCAAATTGAAGATTTAGTATTGAAATGGGATAAGGCTCACAAAGAAAAAGGTAAACATTCTAAATTCCAACGGATGTGACTTGGACCATTCCAAATTGCTGAAATTATAGGTCTATCGACTTTCATGTTGCAAGATTTAGCAGGGAAAAGAGAATCTTTACCTGTTAATGGGCAGATCCTTAAAAAATACTTTCCATAGAAGATCACCTCTTCTATTTTTGTAAATTATTGCTTATAGCTTTATTTTGATAATAAAACAAGTTGTAAATGGTTACCTTTGGATTTCACAAAAAAAATATTAGTGTTTTTTTTTAATTTTGTTTTTCGCTTGTATAAATAGAACTGATTTGGAAAATTAATTATTATTATTGAAAGATATAGTCAAATGCTACAAGTCTGAAAATTTTACTAGTTTTAGCCTTACAAATTTTGATAAAAACAACCTTTAGTGGGAATTTGTTTTATATCAATCATGAAAAGAATCAATAATAAAATGGAGGTTCTCTGTAGAAAAGTTGTCTTCAAAAAACTCTATAATTGTCATCCAAATCTATTCCTAAGGAACTAATGACTTCCTCCCCACCTAGGGAATTACAAGCTTCAAAGAATAATCCAACTATGCACTATAGACTTAAAGAATAAGAGGTCTCATCAAGAGCCGACTTATCATGATCATAAAGATTATAACTAGTTGACATTGCCAAAACTGCATAACAAAACAGGGCAATGACTCAATATTGTTGCAATCAAAAGACAAGGGGTCTCATCACGAACCAGCTAGTTCAGCAAAGTTATAAATCAAGTGAATGGCACTGTGAAAACTAGGCCACCAAACCAAGACATTATTCTTTAAGAATTAAAATAAAATGAAAGCAATAAGTGTGGATATGGATTTATCTTTGAAAATTGTATACTTCTCGAAGTAGGATATAGGATCATTGTTGGGTAACAGGTAACCCTGTCGAGGCTCTACCTACGACAAATGAGCATACTTAAAACTGATCTACATAGATGTCTTTGTTTCTATCTTTATAAACCAAATATTGACTGATGTAAATGCAATAACTAGCTTTGGGAAGAAAATAATCAGAATTAGCACGGAAGAAACAAACTATTGTTAATGGCTAAAAGCATGATGCACTTTATATTTCTATAATAAAGTTTGATTTTCCAGAAAACTTTTCTGTTTTGGAAGTTTTAGAAAATTCAAAGGATAATCAGAGATAATTGGTTCTTCCTAGTGAATCATTAATTGTTGTGGCTAGCAACAACCCCCCCACCCCTTTTTTTAGTATTAGTAATAACACTAAATAAATGGGGACCCTTCTAGAAAAAAAAAACCTAGCACTTAAAATTCCCTTCGAATAAAACACACTATCATAAGCTTAGGAAAAATATCCGCAAACCCAAAATCTTAAGTATTATGATAAGTCTCAAATAAAATCGTTCTCTTAACAATAAACATCGCATCGCAAAAGAGTAAAGGAGGATAGCATATAAAGAAACTTTCAGAATTGCAAAAATGTGATGATGCGAGATCATGCGCACCTAACAGATTCATCGCATATCACAGATTTCATATGTCACAGCACCACCTAAGATAAAATTTCCCAATCCTACAATATGCAATAAAGCATCTCTCAAATCACATCTTGCAATCCCTTAATGAAGCAAGCGATTGCTAATGAAAAGAATTAGTGATATGGAAATCTGCGATATTGCGATCTGCGATATTGGGAAGCAAATCACAAAATCACTTTATCGCAGATCGAAAAGTCTCACAATACGATGAAATATCTCTTGTGATCCGATACCGAGTTATGGGCATTAATGCCAATTTATTGCTTTATTAATGGTCATTTCTGAGAAAAGATTTAGATCTAAGCGAAAGGTTGCTTCATGTAGGGTGATATATTTGATATGATTTCGAAATTAAGAGCTTTCCCATCACCTTATCACTTACCATTATTCGTTCCTTACTTGTAAACTTGCGGGAGCGGCAAGCACAACAATATATAGAGCAGTGTGCAGAACGTATTGGGAAAGAAGGGAAAAGCACCAGTTACTGAGAAAACAAAGATGACACAATTATTCACAGACACTCCCTGTACCAGAGAAGCCAGCATATCCATTTGGGAAGGCATGTATAGTCTGTTGGAGGAAGAAAAACTGAGAGTTATGGAAGTAGCAGTTACAGCAGATGCATGTGGGTCATCCGAAGCATCACTTACTAAACTTGCATGCTCATTCCTGCACCGAATAGAAGCAAGGCCTAAAATACTCCCCTATATGAATATGGTCAAATGGGTAATAGATGATGCTGACATAACAGACAAGCAATTCAAGTCTCGGAACCATGATCTTATTGGGTCATTTACCCAACAGGATTTAAGATGTATGTATCATTTACCAGAGCCGCAGGCTAGCGACAACAAGTAGTTCGTGGAGAAATTCGCCAAGGAGAACGAAGATTTGGTGAAATGCACCAAAATTTGGTCAACAAAGGAAGAACCATTGAAAAAGCACAAATATGGTATGTACAGTACTAGTTCCCTCTCCTCCCCGTATTGTTTTGCTGCTGCTATGCTATGTAAGCTATTTGGAAGGCTTGATATCAACAAATTTTCATCTGAGTGGCTACCCCTATTAGATGCAGCCACCAACGCACTATTATGGATTGGGCCTAGATATTGTCTGATAACTTAGCCTCTACTATTCGGAATTACCAGTCTAGAATAACTCCCTCTCAGTGGATTTATCCTCCTTTCTTTTTAGCTACTTATGTCATGGATGCAATCTGTTCTATTTCTAGATTTCCTCTCATGAGTTGGAAATGGACTATACAGAATCCCTTGCCCATTCAAGTCTACCATAAGGAACTGTGGGATTCTAAGTTTACCCCATATTTTTATAGAATTTTCCATGGATTTATGCTACCCATTCACAAAATGTTGTATAATAAAGACACCCCAAGATTTTCTCACGAAGCTGAAATTGATATTCTCCCTGTCAGAAGATGGTTCGGAGAAGAGTTTTTCACTTATATCAGAGTATTTGGAAGCATCGCTTCCCCTCATGTACTTCCCTTTTATGTTCTTGACAAGTTAATGGCCCGTGAAATAGCCTACCAACCCTGCGGGGTTGGAGGAATGAGCAAAGAATTAAAAGAGAAGAAAAAGGTAATCTGGCCACAATTCCCTGTGGCCTGTGGGGCCTTTGTGTTGTTTGATTTAGGTTATGCTTTCAGAGAAGTAGAAAACATGTTGAGTCTATGATTGTTTAAGTTCCCAGAGAGGCAGTTTGATCCCATTGATGTAGTAAAAAAATTTACCACGGCTATTAAAATCAAGGTATTCACTAAAGAAGATGATCTCTTTGACGACATCTTCCAAGAGAAGAGCACATTTAAAGATATTTTGCGCATGGCCCAAATCCATTTTGGCCCAACAAAATTCCAAGAGTTCAAACTCTATAGAGAACAGAGATTGGAAAACCTCCCCTTTGACAAGTTGCATTTAGAACCAGTAAGGGAACCCACTCCCAGCATCAGTATAAGTGGAAGCTCGAGGACAAACAATTCTAAGTCTAAGTCTGGAAGAGAATCACTAGAATGGTCTAAACAGTCAGAGATTGACCATAATAAAAGCGAAGGATCAGTCAGGGATACTGCCCAATCTAAAGAGAACCAAGAACAGCAAGTTTTGTCACCAACACAGGTGAAGGTCCCCGCTCCCCTTATCCAGCCAACAAAGCCATTAAGAACTGAGTTGGAGAAAGAGTGGTAAACATTTAATGAATTGATCAACACCAAGGAGAAAAACATGGAGACACTTGAGAATATAGCACAGAAAATGACAAAAATGGTCATTGAAACAGTCGTCAATGCTCCAGAAACAGAGAACATTCCCATAGCTCCATCATCTGAAATCATGTTGAAGATAGAGGAAATCCCTCCTCTAGATGTTTTTTGCAATCCGCAACATAAATCAGTGGTTAGGAGACAAAGAAAGAAATGAAAATTAGACAGTGTGCTCTCACCTGAGGCAGAGCAGCTAGATGTGCTTTGGCGAGACCCTACCACTAATCCTACAGAGAATTTGACTAAGTTATCCCAAATCGCAGGAGCTTATGCTTCTAATACTATTCATAAAGCATCCAAAGTACAGCTATTGCTTAAGGATAAAGAGAAAAAAATCCTATTGTTGTAGCAATAGTTACAATAGGCTAGTGTTATCCAGGAAGTGGAAGAAAATTTGAAAAAATTACAACAGGACTTTCAACAGATGCAGTTGAGTTATCAAAGTAGTTTGGCCAAAAAGGAACATCAATTACAAACCATGTTATAAATGCATAAATATGACCCCAAAGTCATAGAATTTGTCTCAAAATCCCTTGCCTTGAATGGCCAACTCTTGCAACAACAAGAGACACTCTGCCAAATAATATTGCAATGGAGCTCTCATTGTGAGATGTGCGACAAAATCACAAGTCAAGTCATGGATTTGCGACTCGATTATGATTTAATTGATAAGAAAATTTCTAATTATTGAATTGGAAAGAATCGAAGGAAGGCAAGAAAACAGGGTTGCTCAAGATCAATGAATCCCACAAAGAAATGTTGTTCAATAAGTGGGATGCACAGATCAAAAAGACAGAATAGGCAGTGAAAGAACCAGCAATAGTAGTAAGCAATGTCATTGACTATGTCAATGAAAATCTGTATAGATCAATCCTGTTATCAAAAGCCGCTCCAGGATTTCTCCCAAAAGCATAGCAACTATAGACAAGCTAGAGACAGAAAGCTAAAGAAAGGTAGAGCCAATCAAGAAGTTTACTAAGTTGAATTGGGACACTTACTAGCAATACTTAGTTAAACTGCACAGTCAATGTATGACTCTAAAATGCCTAACAAATTCTGCTGAAAAGATAGCGCCAGTGCTTGCTGATTCTATTTTCACAAGACAACTGAAATCAGAGGTCAACCAACCGATGCTCCTGAAGCCGATGTTGAATGCTTGCGATCTCATAGAATAGATGCATAGTTAATTTTCAGATACATTTTTTGTTTTATTTTGATTTATTTTTGCCTTAGATGAGGACGGTCATTTAAACCTCCTCCTATATTTTTGTAATAAACTATTTTTAGTCTTTAGTTAGTAGTATTTAAACCCCTCTCATGCATTTAGAGAGGAGTCCAGAAATTTGTCAAAAACAGTTCTTCAGAACATGCACTTTTGCACCCTCTAAGGAGGTTTTGATAAATGAATGGAATGAGATTTATTGATATCTGTGTTTAATGTCTGCCATTGAAATGCATTTTTGTACTCTTAGTAGATATTGAATTATGAGAAGATAAATCTATATTTTTGAAGCTCATGAGTAGGACTTATTATCAATGGTACTTTCATCTCTTAATGATTTATGATTATGCATCAAGTAATATGTTATGCTCAGTTGTTTATATATGAAAGCTTGAATGTTTAAGTTATCATTTGGCACTTTTGTATGATGGTAACTATTCTGTGTATGTTTAGTGTATGAAGAACTTATTATGCGATATGCTTCTCACAATTGTTTTCACTAATTTCTTATATGAAACAATTCACTTTTAATGAATTCTTTTCTTGTAACAATTGAATGATCTTTATTACCGATTATTGTTAGAAAATATTTTAGATCGCATAAGTGAAGAGTTGATATCGGGATAGTTTTATAATTAGATGTTTATGTTCACTAGAATAAAATTGCATGTTTTAGATTAGATTTAGATTAAAAGCATTCTATTTAGAAATTTTTAGAAAGGAAAACATCAACTCTTATTATCATCACAAACAAATTGGGAAACTGGTCCCATTATCCCCAGTCGGATCCACCATCCCAAACGGAAAAGGAGCCACTTTCAAGGTCCGGACCGGGTGGGTATTCCCCTTGTTGTAGACCCGATTTTCGGGGCTTCAACAAAACCCAATTGGGGAAAACCCCTCTGCTGATTTTCATTAATTCAGATGAGAATATGGATCAACTGCAATGATTGCTTCACACATGAAGCACACCCTACACTGCAATTTAATCTCCTACCCATTGACCTGCTCTAACAAACACTTAGCCAAAATTGGCCTCAACCATACTCCTATTTCCTTATGCAATCCTTGAGGAAATTAGCCCCTAAAAAATGGGATAATTCCCTATTTTCTTCTGCAAATCCTAAAGGAATTGACAACTTGCTCAATGCAAAAACTCTGTACCTCAACTAGTATACAATTCATAATTACAATGTGCATTTTCCTCCACTCCATCTAGGCAATTATAATTCCATGAATGACTAGGACTATTTTTAGTAAATTGATCAGTTAACTGAGAGATCTGTGAGTTAACAATTGTTATAACTACTCAACTGAACTCCTAATAACTCTACTAATGACTACAGCTTAGATAATTGAGTTTAACTAACAATAACTCCACTAAATTGCTAGATTTTAGCAATCAACCAATGCACAAGTCTACTTCTAGCCTACAAACTCGAATTTACTGATTTAATTAGGAGACAAACCCATGTCACTCCAACTAACTACAATCCAAGTCGTCCTGCTGATCTGGAATTTATCTAGGATAAAGAATTAAAGGTATTACAGACTCATGTGCATGGATATGCCTATGTTACTTTATGCAACGGATCGATAAGAATGCGAAATACATAGACATTGAAGCAGTTAGAGAAAACACAACATGAAAACATGTAAATATAATAAGTTTAATAAGGAGTTCACCCACTAATCCTGGGCTGCGTCTCCTGGTCCAGCCTTCAGTGGTGGCCTCTCTATTATGTTTTCTAAGCAGAGTTTTTACAATAGTGAGCTCAATTTGAGTCTCACTTAACAGATATAAATTAGTAGGACTGGAGTAGACAAACTCTCCTTACTAAAACTCAACCTCTACTAGTCACAATAGTATGAGCCCAATCTGAGACTCATACATGACAGGCATATATAGAGGGGTTCGCTCGAACCTCTCAAGCCTTCTCTGGAGTGCACAGACTCTCTGACTCTCTGTGGCTCTGTCTTGATGCTAACTTTTCTCTGCAGGCCAGCTCGACTTACTTTCTCTGTTCTCTTCTCTCAACTTTCTTACTTGCTTTTCTCACTTCTCTCTAGTTGCTTGCTTGCTACTTCTGTGAGTTTGTGGCTTTAAAGCCAATCTGCTTTCTAACAGTTTGTTTCCACTTCCCGGCGTTATGGTTCTTCTGCCTCTATCTGTTTGAATTCCCATGTTCTGCGTCATCATCACTATGTAATGCTTCACAGGGAGGTGGCCACCTATTTCATAATGAACTGAGTGTTAGTTCTCTTGGAAATGTTTAAACAGGCGTTATTTCCATTTAACTCCCAGATTGCCTGCGAACATGATTCCCTTGCCAACTCATCATTCATGTCGGACTTCAAACTTTATACAACTCGGCTTGTTTACCCCATTGAATCCAGTCATCCATCGGATTGCATGTCCATCATCGATCTGGAGCCTCCGGATCCTACGGTCTCTATCCATATCAAGCGGGTGAGTTGCATGACGTTTACCCGTCCGATGTGAGTGGTTTTCTCTCTCTTCCACCAGACGCGTGGCACCCAATGTGTGGCATCAGGTGGGGCTTGGTTGAAACCACTTACCACTCGAAGCCCTTCCGATATTGTTATACGGGAATAGTGTCCACTCGGATGCTGTTATTCCCACTAAGATGGGTGGCTATCTTAGAAACAAACAATCAAAGTCTATTGTTGTTTCCTTTTATGAAAATAGACGAGAGGAGAACCAAGAGGGCCAACCTGAGTCTTGCGTTTGATTTCCTCTCCTTCTTGATAGAGTTTCGCCACTTCTTCTTTGTCTGCCCAGCTTCAAAAGGACCTGTGGAATCACAACAATATAATACTATGCAAGAAACAAGGATCGAAATTCATAAATAATATAGGATCAGATCTGTATGAACCATATACATGCATATATAAACAAGTACACAAGAATATGGAAGGAAACAAGAATAGCTTTATTCAGATGAAAAGTAGCAAGAGGATTACAACCATGTGGTCTGGCCCAGCATCATCCTCCAGCTAGGAAGCCCTTCTTCACCTCAAACAAAGCTAGATCACCCAACACTGTGAATGTACACTAGAATACCAACAACACTTCTCTATAAGATACAAAATTCCAGCCTCTGGATCTCTCTGATGAGGGATCTATATATAGATGATTACAGAGAGGTGAGTCATCTTTCAGGATCTTGATTAGTGTTTCCACTCTGATAGTTCCTGCTTCCACTTGGAGAATGATGATCTCTTACTCATCCCTGGTCGAAAATGGAGTGGCAAGTGTCAGAGGGGAAGCTTCTAGAAGATTCCATGATCTTCCACCTCACATTTTTGTCCCAGCCATTTGTCCATTCCCGACCATCGCACCCTACAGAGGGGAAAATTAGTATGCATCACACCTTGTACACTGGGAAGGTGATATGCATCGCACCCCCTACATTGAGCTTTCAGTATGGTCCGGTTTTGACCATTTATGAGCAGTTTGCAGTGGAGAACTTCTGGGAGATGATGTAATCAATTGACCTTGTTCCTTTAGGTAGTGAAGCAACACTTTTAGGGACTTAGGAGCCCTCAGTTTATGGACATTTATGATTGGGGTTTAAGTTCCCAAAAATGTCTATAACAGTTTCCCCCTAAAGAATGAGGTCATTAATCTTTTTGATGTCGGGTGAAATGATTTACTATGAGGATCTGAAGTTTTTCCGAGCTAGGAGATGACCTGTAATAAGATGCAATACAATACATTATTTTGACAACATTTTTTCATGATATAGCTGAGGCGGGCATTCCTATGCTCAACTTTATAAATTCATTTTCATGTACATAGGACAGACAATCATCTGTGTGACAGACTGATGATATGAACTCATCATCCTTTGATCTGGATGATCATCTGTTCGACAATGATGTACACTGGATGTTTTTATATTCCTGAATATATCGCAGTCCGGATGGATGAAACTAGATCCGAGGTCTTCAAAACTCGTTCAATCTTCACTCGGAGTACAATTTGATCCATGTGAAAAATGTTTGTGTAGTCGAACATGGAAATACATCACTTGATTACTAGCCAATGATGTAAGTTGTTAACAGGTGCGAGAGGAATCACCAATAATGACAATGACCCTCAAGGTACTACAGTACAATTTACGTGGTGTGAAAAGGGGCTTGGCGTCGAACACCACGTAAAACCTCTTGGTCGAAGGCCATTGATGTAAACCTGTCGCCGACAGTGAGAAACTTGCCATTGAGGCATGCAAGCTTCAAAGTATTGAAAGGGTTGTTCCTAAGTCAACTGCTTGGATAATAAGTTGATGTCAACAAGAAGTGACCCGTCGTAGGAGGGCCTTAATGAATTCCACATCAATGACATGGAACAAAGCAAATGATTTTGGATGTGAAAACGAACAGACGATACAGGGTTCAGGGTGGCGGTCATGAAGGAATGAAGCATGAATGTATTGTAGTGGGTGAGACACAGGTGAATTGTCTGAATGAATTCTCTTGGACATATCAGCAACACTGTCGATGGATTGGTAGCATTAACCCCAAAGATGGATGGTGTGACGGACCAATGGTGAAGACCAGTGAATGGAACAATCCAACCCAGCATGGATGTGAAAGGAAAGTGTCATGTTCAAGAGCGACTTCCTACCAATAAAGTTTCTTCAAGTTTTCTTCCCAATTTTCCCCAGTCATTGTTGACCAGTACCTCTTTATTTTTGTCAAGATTGAGGAGGATAACATATTCTTGTTCTATAATCTTCCCTTCGGGCGAACCTGTCGCTATATTTTAGTGAGTCTAGCGACAGTGAAACTCGTTCTTGTCCATTTGGATGAGTTTGTCGCTATTCGGTTTTAACGAGTTTAATGACAAAGATAACTCAGTCTCTTTCAATTTTGGAGAGTCTGAAAGAAATAGAAAGAAGACTCCAAATATTCTTTTTCGTTGTATAATCCCTTAAGTCCAAAAAAGCATAAAATAATACAAAAGGGATGAATTTTCGATAGTTTTAATGAGCCGAACAAGACAAGCGCTCGATCTTTTTGTGTAATAATCCCTCAGGTCCAAAAAGATTAAAATCTAGAGGAGGGATATCACTTCCGATGCCTTTTAACGAGCTGGAGAGGCCAATCACTTGGTAATCTTTTCATATTTTACGAGTGAGGTGAAAAGAGCTTAAAGAAGACTCGTTTTCGAGGAACGAGTGATGGTTTCAAGTAGCAGCTGATTCCAAGTAAGATTTGGAATTTTCCAATCACGACAATGTTACAAGGATGGCTAGCAGAATCACTTTTTGCAGATGTTCCTCGAAGGGGTAAATAATCATATGGGGGTGAATGATCAGCTAAAAACAGAGTGGAGGGGATGCCGAGAACACGACCAAGGCTCAAAAGCTGGCGATAAGGCATTCACGATGGTTATTTACCTATTCATTTTTTAATGAGATTAAACACTGGGGGAAACATTTGCTCATGACTTATGTTTATTTTTTAACGAGGTTGAACTATGTGCTAAAACTGCTCGTGGAGAGTTTATTTTTTAACGAGCTTGAACTCTGCGACAACATTGCTCACCAGTCATATGATAAGAAATGTCTCATTCGAGATGCTATTTTGAAGTGGCTTACATCTCTCAAGCTTTGCTACGGATCCTTTCTTTATGCAAGTTAGGAAACGACTAGCGTTACGGGTTTAAAGGGTTAGAGGTCCTAAAATTTTTAAAAATAAATAGCCGCTTTTCACTTGCATGCGGAAAGGTTTGCATGCCCCCAAGTATAACGAAAAATTTCTAGGTTACCAAGAAAGTTCTATAAGTGGAGCAGATAAAATGCTTCCTCGGCGATTCCTATCGAAACATACAAAGGTGAATGGCACACACGCATTCCACTCACATAACTTTGACGAAGGCATCTTATTCTAGCATGTTCCCATTTTCCCGTAAGGACGGGTTCGCTAGACTAGTCATATATCCCTTGCGGAAATCCACTCTATACCTAAGGTTTTCCTGCCGAAACAGACCAGGGTGCATTCCCCCTGGGTTTCAGTCACACCTTCCTGAATCACTCGCGCTCATCAGGTGGATGGACTGGAGACCGATGAGACATTTCTTGCGTGAAAAGACCATTTAGGGATGGTGTTTGACTATTTGCGTTGTGTGGACCGGGGAATGACATTTGGTCTACGAGCTTGACCATTCTGCCTTCATGCGGAAAACACATTATTCTAAAGAGTGAGGAGATGATGGCTCTCATCCAATAAATATCGTCGCGTCCAAGGAGTAGATTATAATCTAAAGGTCCTTGAACTACCATAACGTTCATGTGAACATTTTTCCTTCTCAAAGTAATGGGCACATTTGGAAGGATCCCCAAAGGTCGACTGGTTCCCTTGTCAAAGTCTGTTAGATTTCTCATTTTAGGAAAAAGCGATAGCGAACCAAGTGCTTTCCAAGCAGTTGAGAAAGGATACTCACAGAAGCCCCTTCACCAATGATGGTACCAGCCATAACCATTCTGTAAGCTTGTACAATGATTCTGAATGGTACACTGGCTGGTAAATGAGGTTTGCCTAGTAGATTCTAGTCAAAGGAAATGACTAGGTTGCTTGGTGGTGGGACCGAGTAGATGGCCAGATATGACTCTGATGAACTTCCTACCTACGATAAAGGAACGGGAGGACTGCTCCAAGCTCATCGGAGTCTGTGTTGATGAAAAGAATTTGAACGGTGTCGTTCTCTTTCTCTTTAGTGACGATATCATTTGAAGATGAACACTCTGAAGGCAAGACTGGGTCAATTGCCGTATCAACCCTTTGACTTTCGTCTAGTATGGATTCACAGGGTTCATTTCCAGCAATAGAATCTTCGGCTGACCACAATGATAGACCAGCCGGATTTTCAACCGGTGGAGGACTTGGCAAGAGTTTTTTATATCTAGGAGGAAGTCGTAGCGGTGAAACCAGACGATCATCCAAAACTCTTTTAGCCTCATCAAGGAAGGGACAATGGTGTACGACGTGACTACCTTCACACAACTTACAAGGAAGTTTAGGATTCCTTCTTTGTCCATGTGCTTCACTTTCACTGGTTGATGGTGAGCATTCAACATGATCGCCAGAGGTTGATGCTACCGGATTGTGCAGAGGAGACGAGTCCCTTAAGATCTGAGGGATGCAGGGAAAATCTCGGTGATAGTGGTGTCCATTGCAAATGACACAAGGAGATTTAGGTTTTGACTGTGCGGTGTGTGAATTTTCAGTAGACGATACTTGGTTTCTCCCTTCTGATTTTGATTCCTTTTTCTTCTTTTCCTTTTTCTCTTTCCGCTTCTTCTTCTTCTCAGTTACTTGATTTTTAGCTTTATCGGCTTTATCAAGTGAAGAGGATGGAGGAGAGGGAGAATCGGATGAAGTAGAAGGTTGGGAGGAAAATCTAGTGTCGTCTAGTTGTTGATTAGAATGTTAAGGAATTACAAGATTCTGAACAACATAGGTAGAGAAGAGCCAGATGGGCAAACCAATTGTCAATCCTGGAAGTGACAAAGTGGCCATATGGGGTGGACCAACATCTCCCTAAGAGGAGAAGGGACTAGGATTTCCTTCATGGAGAAATCCTTGGTTGGTAGACTCCATTTTCTCAACCTGAAGATCAACGAGGCAATTTGTGACGTTATTCCGATTAAAATATTTTTTTTAGATGCTTGGACACAACCTGTTTTTTCAATTTTAAAGAGTCGAGAAAAAACAAAAGATGACTCTAGTCGCCTTCAATTTTTATTGAGCTTGAAGTGATAAGTGCTCAGAGGACCTTTTCCTTTAAGGAGTCTGGAAAGGAGCAAAATGGACTTCTTTGGAGATCTAGGCAGAGAGGATTACCAAACCAATCGCAAAACTGCAGAATACTTTTTACGGTATGGCAGTCAATCTTCCCGTATGCTGTGTTTGGTGGATTGCGATCCATAGGGTGGCAGACACCGCTTCCTAAGGATAAAGGATGCAGCCCATTGTGGTATCCCAATATATACTCGATGGTACATGGGAGCACAAGTCCATACTGGCACTTGCCGTCTCAGAGTGGAGGAATCACCAAATCAACACTGAAAGCAATAGTTACCAAGCTTTACGACGCTGGAATATGTCTCTAGCCTAGACCTCTAGATGTTGTGCGTTAAGTTCCAAAGTGTTGTTAGATTCATTGAATTTATTTTAAGTTGATCTTGCTTAATAGTTTTCCTTTCAGGTTCACCATGTGATGTATCTATAATTCCTAAAATGTACTATAAGATGATAAACAAATGTTTGATCTTCTTTTAGCAATGAAAATCCTAGCTACTAAAGGGAAGAAAGTCAAGAATCTTTTCTTCACAGAGCACAGAGCACATGCTAGATGCACAGTCCTAAATCAAGCCAAGAAATAAAAAATGAAAATGCACATGCATGTATTTGTTTTCAGCTCTCTTAATGTGTGAATGACGTTAAAAAAGCTATGTGCAAAACCGAATTACTTTTAAAGCGACTGTACTCAACAAAATTCTTTTTCAAAACGAACTGAAAGGAAGAGAGACACTTTGTGATTTTGAAATGGAAATTTCTTTTCGACACTTTAAAACTAATAATTCAAATCTTATGCAACAGTAATGGTGTAATCAACTATCTAGAACAATGGGATTGCTTTCTAAAACTGAAAATGACAGCTACGATACTTTCATATCTAGAGACGACAATTTGACTATGCTACTTTTTGCAAAAGAGAACTAAAAACAACGCACAATACATAAAAACATTTAAAGATCTTTGCACTAAGGAGGTGGAATAATGCAAGAGAATGGGGGTTTCCACAGAAGTACACTGACTATAGACAGCAAAAACTCTTGAATAAGACTGAAAACAGTCAGAAAAATCCACAGTCGGAGGGTAAAGTTAACCCTCCCTGACCATCGCACCTGTTACACAGTGAACTCAGTATGTAGCGCACTTACTGCACTTGGGAAGTGCGATGCATATAGACTGCCTTGAAGGCAGGGTGTGATGGTAGTAGTGCAAGACTTTGAATGGGATTTCACTCACAGTTTGCAATCTAGTTCAGGTGTTTAGGCTGAATAAGTAAAGATTAGTGTATGTAAAACACAGGGGTGATCTATGAGGTTACTAGAGCCACCACTTAGGGCAATTAGATTGCTTGCAGATCTATTGTTTAATTCATAAACAAAAACACGGAGATGGACTGAAATAGCATTGATCTACTTTGCATTTGTATGACAAATGCAATTCGAAGGCTAGCTGGCTTGACTTCAGGCTCTGTTTGTATGTTTATAAAAGAAACAAGGATAGATAAGCTAACAAGTAATCTAGTCGCTCCCCAGCGGAGTCTCCATTTTGTTATCTAGGAATAGTGTCCACTCGGATGCTGCTATTGCCACTAAGATGGGTGACTATCTTAGAAACAAACAATCAAAGTCTACTATTGCTTCCTTTTATGAAAATAGACGAGAGGAAAATCAAGAGGGCCAACCTGAGTCTTGTGTTTGATTTCCTCTCCTTTTTATAGAGTTTCGCCACTTCTTCTTTGTTTGCCCAGCTTCAAAAGGATCTATGGAATAACAACAATATACTACTATGCAAGAAACAAGGATCTAAATTCATAAATAATATAGGATCAGATGTGTATTAACCATATACATGCATATATAAACAAGTACACAAGAATATGGAAGGAAACAAGAATAGCTTTATTCGGATGAAAAGTAGCAAGAGGATTACAACCATGTGCTCTAACCCAGCATCATCCCCCAACTAGGAAGCCCTTCTTCACCTAAAACAAAGCTATATCACCCAACACTGTGAATGTACACCAGAATACCAACAGCCCTTCTCTATAAGATACAAAATTCCAGCCTCTAGATCTCTGTGATGTGGGATCCATATATAGATGATTACAGAGAGGTGAGTCATCTTTTGGGATCTTGATTAGTGTCTTCTCTCTGATAGTTCCTGCTTCCAATTGGAGAATGATGATCTCTTACTCATCCCTGGTCGAAAATGGAGTGGAAAGTGTCAGAGGGGAAGCTTCTGGAAGATTCCATGGTCTTCCACCTTGCATTTTTGTCCTTTCCATTTGTCCATTACTGACCATCGCACCCTACACTGGGGAAAACTAGTATGCATCGCACCTTGTACACTGGGAAGGTGATATGCATCGCACCCCCTGCATTGAGCTTTCAATATGGTCCATTTTTGACCATTTATGAGCAGTTTTCAGTGGAGAACTTCTGGGAGATCATGTAATCAGTTGACCTTGTTCCTTTAGGTAGTGAAGCAACACTTTTAGGGACTTAGGAACCCTTCGTTTATGGACATTTATGATTGGGGTTGAAGTGCCCAAAAATGTCTATAACACCCAAGATCAGTTTTGGGGCTAAAAGGCCATGTTTTGGGACAATTTTCTAATAAATTTGTAAAATTCTCCACATTTTGTGGTCGCAAAGCATGAAGGTGTCAATATTCATAAAGGGTTGTCTACCCTTATTTTTTAAAGTGTCAAGTCAGCTGTAAAGATCTACCCATGGTGTACGTACCATGGGATTTTATAAAGAGAGTTAAGTAAGTAAGCTCTAGGTAGTTAGAACAAGTAAGCTTTGGAAGTTTTGGTAGACAAGTCTAAGTGTTTTCAGGTCTTAGCGTAGGTAGAGGCTCTGCAGCTGAGTGTGTAGAGGCCTAGGGTGGAAGTTTGTAGCTGAGTGCACATACTCCTGCAGCTGTGTGTGTAGGGTGGATAGAGCCTGTATTAAACTGGAAGATATTAATAAAGAGAAGTATTTTGAAATTACTGTGTATTTAGTCTCTGTTAATGCATCTGATTATATTGCAATATGGGTTTGTTTTACAATGTTTATTTGATGCACGAATGTATGTGATTATATTTGTTAATTGAATGCAAGAAAAGATATCAATTTACACAACGCTAACTATAATTGATTGGTAAGATAAGTAAAACACTTGAGATAACTTGGGAACCTATACAATACATTGTCATAACTACACGGAAGTAACTGAACCGCTAGTTAGGGTTGTGCAAAGGTCAATCGTACACCTTCACGGAGGTACTAAAGGGCATAATAAAGGGTAGATCAATAAATCCATAAGGCTTAGTGACCTGCACGAAAGCAGGGGAAGGGGGTATAAAACGACATCATGATCATCTTAGGGTGTGGAAACCTAGTTCCAACATCCCCCCATACTGCTTTGGGTGAGACTTTGTTCCACGCTCAGCGGGCAGATGCCGAAAGGGCCAGTAGTGTAGGGATTTGTTTGGCTGACTAACGCTAAGCCTGGGTTAGGGCCTACAAAGCTAACAAATGGTTATGTTTCTGAGACCCGAAACCTACATGAGAGATGTGTGGTGTCGTATCACTAGAATCCAAGTAAGAAAGAGATCGAAGACTGGTTAGATAGGAAGATCCATAAATTCACAACACAGGAGAACATAAATTTGTGGGTGACAAAGGAACAATGGCTAGACAGGTACCTATATACGGAAATACACGAGATCCTTTTTTGTTCCTTTCCAGTTGAGTTATATGAGTGAATTGCAAAGCTAGCCGATAGCCAAGGAAGGTGGAGCCTTAACGGTACTATTGTTTGGACCCTCAAGTTAGTACATAGATTGGAAGCCTATGAGAATAAGATCACCCACAATGTCAATCATTGGCTCAGTCATATCATAGGAGGGTTTGTGACATAATTCGTGGTCGATACCTTAGTCATTTACAGCGAGGCGGAGTGACACTTTTTGAAAGGTCCGCGAGGTAAGTACTTGAAGTCTTTAAATACTTGGATTAAGATGTTATTGTGTGAAAAATGGGTTATGTGTATAGCTTGATGTTTAGAGCTACGTGAAGTGGAAAGACTTACAGGAACAAACGAAGAAAGGGTATTGAATATAGCTCATTGATTTTACCTCCTTTGAGTGACAAAGAGGAAGTAGCGCAATCTTCTCCGTGAAGTGAAGTTCAGTTGATAAAACAAGGGTTCTCGCAACTACCACCTCCACCCACACCACCTCCACCTTCACCACCATCACTTGTGACTTCGCCCACACCACCACCACCTTCGCCCCAGTTTAACGTGGCGAATTCAGTGAAGACGATGTTGTTTAAGGGCTTGGGAAATGAGGACCTATACCAGTTCTGGTTCATTGTAAAAGATGTATGGGAATCTCAGGGTGTCGTAGATGATCACATCAAGAAGGAAACATTGGTTAGTGCTTTGTAAGATCACATGCTAACTTGGTACATCAAGTACTCTAACAATAACCCAAATGCTAGGTTGGCAAAGATCTAGACCACACTAAATAAAGAGTTTAGTAGGCCTAAATCTGAGGCGCAATCGATTGTGGTGTTCAAGGAGATCGTAATGACACTAGGTGAGACAACTTGGGAGTTGGATCGGTGATTAAAATGTAAAATCTGTGAAGCTAATATGAACTTTACAGATGGACAACATCGCAAGTGGTTGATGGCTTTGCTCCTACCACACCTAACGGTTGCACTGTCACAATAGAAGATTACGACTCAGGCAAAGGCCTTGGAGATTGCAATAAGACTATTTGAAACGCTGATGCTAAATCTAGGGGTTTAGTAGATGCATGAGCAACTGTAAAATATTTTCCTCGAAATGCAAAGTTTGAAGCATGACAAAATAGTTTGACTAGAAGCACGTGAAGAGATATGGTGCCTACAATGTAAAGGTCAAGGGCATGACAAAGACCACTGCCTGGTCTTTGCAAACTGTATTCCAGGAGGAGGACTGATGCATTTGAGTCCGGAAGCCCAAGCCAGACCGAGCGCGGGACCTGCATTGTGATGTGCTATATGTCAGGTAGTAAGGAAACATACAACTGATAATTGTCATTTACTGCAGAAGTTTGTACAAACACTGCAACAATTGTTCTACAACTTCTGCAAGTTGGTAGGGTGTGATGAGCGCAACTACCAAAGTTATGAATTGATGATGGATAGAACACACACCTATAGAGTTCAGGTAGAAATGCGTCCTCTTGACCAGAGCATTAGGATTGCGTGCATGATCCTTTCCCAACTTCATTCATTGATGAGGTATTGGATAATGTAGGTGGCTAGGAAGCATACTCCTTCACTGATGGGTTTTCTACATACCATTAGATCAAAATCGTGCTTGAATATAGAAGCAAGATGACCTTCGCGACTGAATGGGGATGTTTTCAATACACCGTAATGCCTTTCAGATTAAAGAATGTACCTATGATTTTTTCATGCGTAGTCATTGATGCATTCAAAAACTTCATTCATAAGTTTCTAGAGGTATACTTTGATGACTGGACTATGTTTGGGTTGGTAAATGCCATGTGGAAAGTTTAAGCTTTATGCTAAATACCTATTGAAGGTACTAGATTGTGCTCAATCTGAAGAAATGTTTGTTTTGTGTCCCTTTTGGGACTTTGCTGGGTCATGTGGTATGCAAATAGGGATTGATGGCACATCCAATGAAGATCGCAATGATAATTAACCTGGAGGTGCCGAGGAGTGTGAAATTGCTTCGTGCAACCTTGGGACATACTGGGTACTATAGGAATTTTATCAAGGGATATGCCCATATCACCGCACCTATGGAGAAGTTGTTGAGAAAGGATGTCATGTTCTATTGGATGTGCTGAAGGGAAAAATGGTCACTGCATCGATTTTAGTCTTCTTGGATTAGAAGGAGTAGTTTCATGTACATGTAGACGCGTCATGTATAATAATGGGAGCAGTACTGACACAGGCCGACAGAGGTGAATTAAACCATCCTATAGCGTTCGCAAGCAGGAAGTTATCCAAGGCTAAGAAGAACTATTCCACCATCAAGCACGAAGGATTAGCTAGGGTATATGTGCTTTAGAAGTTTAGACACCATTTGCTGGGTGGACATTTTAAGATGTATATGGATCATTCTGCGTTGAAATACCTAGTCAATAATCTTGTGTTGGGGGAGAGAATCTACAAGTGGTTGTTATTATTCTAGGAGTATGATTTTGAATTTATTCTGAAGCCTGGACTACTGAAGACAGGACTAGACCATCTGTCGCGCATCGAAACAGGGGAAGAGCCCACTAACTTGGAGGAGGGATTACCTGATGCACAACTCTTTACATTGTGCATTGTGGATGGTCAGTTTGAAGACATCATACACTTCTGAATGAGAAAAATTGTCCCAAAAGGCTACACCACCCAGCAGAAAAAAGAGTTAGTGGTGCGCATGACAAACTTTTCTGTCATTGTTAGACATCTATAGAAAATGGGGTGTGATGAAGTATTATGATGACATTTACCAGAGTTTGAAAGGATCCATATCCTCACGGACACTCGTGGGGGTGTTGTGGGAGGGCATTAAGCAGGAAGGGCGACCACACAGAAGATCCTACGTGCAGGGTTGTGGTGGCTAACCCTCTGTTATGAAACCAGCTCACAAAAAGATAGAAAATAGAGATCAATGCCTTAAAATTCAGCCTCTTCGAGGGGGCAACCTTCTTTACATTACATAAATGAACAATTCTTGGATAATACAAAGGAAAATACCTCCTTTCTATATATAGGAGTCAAAGGGGTCATTATATAATCAGAGCCGACATAACAATAATAATGTAAGGGCATAATAATAACAATAGTGGGCTTCTATGGGGCACAATAGTAATAATATGGGTACAATAAGGGGTTACACTAGTAGTATAGGGGCCTAACATGCCCCTCTCCTTCAAAAAGTGTTGTCCTCAATGCTTCAATAGTTCTTGATGATTCTATATAAAATTCTTGTCCTTCCATATGAAATATTCAATAGGAAAGTTCTTCCACTTGATGAGATGCTTTGAAATTGATCGATTTCGTAGCTGTCGACTACTCAGTTCTGTAAATTCTTTAGGTTCCAACATGCTTTTTCCTTCCTTTTCAAGTTCTAGAAATATTGTTGGAACTGGGATATTTGACAACTTTTGAATGAGTTCCCACCCCGCTTCACCATTCTTCCATTCATACCTTCCTTTGTTTATCAAATTTGGTTGGATAATTGTACCAACCTCTACCATTTCTACAACCATATGTTCAATTTCACTCCTTTTGGCATATAGATATCTATAAGGCTTGACGTTTGGAGGAACACATCCTGGAATAAAATGAATAGCATGATCATGATCACGAATACATGGGAGAACTTTGGGAGTCTCAAATACCAACTTCCTCAGATCATATCTCTACAAATATAGAGCGAAAAGCTCTGAAATTTGGATCCAAGGTTCAGTGTGATTTCATCTCACATGGGTTTCTTTTTTCTCTTCTGAAACGTCGTAGAAAAAAGTTATAGCGAAAATTCCACAATGACCTATTTGGAGTAGCAAAACCCTAGAATCCAAAGCTTTGATACCAAATGTTATGAAACCAGCTCACAAAAATATAGAAAATAGAGATCAACGCCTTAGAATTCAACCCCTTCGAGGGGGAAACCTCATTTACATTACATAAATGAACAATTCTTGGATGACACAAATGAAAATACCTACTTTCTATATATAGGAGTCAAAGGGGTCATAATATAATCAGAGCCGACATAACAATAATAATGTAAGGGCATAATAATAACAATAGTGGGCTTCTATGGGGCACAATAGTAACAATATGGGCACTACATGGGTACATCAATATAATAAGGGGGTTGTACTAATAACAGTAAGGGGTTACAATAGTAGTATAGGGGCCTACCACCCTCCATCAGGATTCAAAAGCCTATCGTAGGGCATGCGACCTGTGCAAATGGAATGGCAAGCCATCGTGAAGAGATGAGCCACATCTGAACACAGAGTTTACATTACAACCTTTTGAGAAATGAGCGATAGATTTTGTGGGACCCATTCAGCCCCACAGAAATAATACAGGAGCGTGGTACATTATCACCGCGACTGAGTATTTGACTCGATGGGTGGAGGCACAACCTATGAAGGACTGCACAGGCGCGACCACTACAAAGTTTCTCTTTGAGTATGTACTGATGCAATTTGGGTGTCCAAAGATTTTGATGATTGATCGTGGTACGCACTTTCTGAACAAAACACTTAGCGCACTGATGGAGGAATTTCAGGTATATCACTAGAAAAGCATGCCTTATCACCCACAAGCTAATGGTATGGGTGGAGAACGTGCTGACCAATGTTTAAAATGCTCAGCGAAGTGATTGGGACCTACACGTACTTGCAATACTAGGGGCCTATCAAGCGACATGCAAAAGGTTGACTGGAAAGACACCCTTTAGGCTTGTATATGGTATTGAAGCAGTAACGCCCATAGAATACATTGTGCCTAGTCTACGCATAGTAGCACTCACGGGTATGATGGATCGTGGAGCCTTGGAAGAGAGGCCCGCACAGCTTGTTGAGCTTGAGGAAGAAAGGTTTATGGCTAGATTTCACGAATAGGTCCAAAAGCAGCGTGAAAAAGCATGGCATGATTGGCATATTAAACTACACACCTTTAAGGTAAATGATCTAGTTTTGTTATATGACAGCAAGTTTGATAAATTTCTATGGAAATTCAGGATGCACTGGTTAGGACCCTATGTCACTAAGGAAGTTACTGACGGTGGAGCAGTTCAGTTGGTTAAAATGAATAGAGATCCCTTCCCATGAAAGGTGAATGGTAGCCGATTGAAGCCATACACCGGTGATCCATCCAGGTGACTATATGAAGGTAGCATAGTCTTAGCACTCCAGGCAGCTGAAAGGAGGTGTGCGACTATAAACTACACTACCCGAGTTGGGGAACTGCACAAGTGGAGGATTGTGCAGAATGAGGAGATGTCACAAAGTTCGTGACCACGAGGAGAGAGTTGCGCTACCCGATGAGAAATTGCATAGTTTAGTTGGAAAGTGACCATTAAAGTCACTATTCATGATTTAACGATGAGAACATAGCCAAATCGAGTGGGTGGCTGGAATTTAAGATGAAATTTATGTGTAAGATCCTTGAAAATCTATTTCCAAACCTACATTAATGAACTGAATTTGGGGGGAACGATCAGATTTGAATTCAAAATGGCCTATAAATTACATGTGGCTACCCAACGAAAAACACTTGGCATTTTTAGCATTGGGCTGGTGAGCTCTCAGACATGCATGAACCATGCATTTTTTGAAGAATTGCTTGACTACCCAGCATTTGCTCGATTTCTACATTCCGACCGCAATTTCATCCTTGACATTATCCCAAGATTAGAAGCTAAGTATGCCAAAGCAATGATAGCTGAGGGGGCTCTGCCAGAGGTTGTTATGGAGGTAGAGGGAGCTACTCCGGCAGCTACAAAGGTACTAGCGGAAGTCCCCAAGTCACCACAGATGCCTAGCCTGAAGCCTACCCTCACCAAGGAGAGTGCGAAGGATAATAAGGGCAAGCAGACTGCGATACTGGTACATGTGTCACCTAGAAAAAACCCAGAAAAGGACAAGGCCACTGCACAGGAAAAGGGAAAATCTATTAACTTGGAGTGGAGGAGGAAGAGATTGAGGACATCCCAGTGGATGATGAGGATTTCGAGGTAGAAGTGGAGGACGCTGAAGTTGAGGGTTCTGAATCTATCACTAAGTTTCCCGAATACGTCCCTCCGTGCAAGGGCAAGACAAAGTTTCCGAAGGAAATTGACGAAAGCAAGGCTGCCTTGCACATACCATTGCTACCAGACGAGATTGTCTTTGAAGGACTATGCTTGGGGTGGGTTTTGTTGTTAAAACTAGAATATTGGGACTTAGCTGACATTGAGAAGTTCTCTCACTTGGAAACAGAACAAATAATGTACCGCGTTGTTCACACAACCACCAACATGACTGCGTTGGAACCATGCAAGTGGCTCATGGGTGTAGACAAGGCAGGTGTGCTTAACCTGCTATAGGTGCCACACTATAATCACACACACATTACAGTATTGTTCACCGAGCATCTACTATGCTTGGTGCATGGTGGGTGTATGTGGCAGGAGGAGCTGATACCCATCACTGACAGGTTAATGCATAGGATCACATGACTGCCCTATATAGGGGAAAATCTGGCCATGATGTTTGCTATAAAAGGTGACGAGTAGGCCCTCATGGAGGCCGTGAAGGAGAAATTC
The DNA here is from genome assembly GCA_000404065.3 of Pinus taeda. Classification (NCBI taxonomy): domain Eukaryota; kingdom Viridiplantae; phylum Streptophyta; class Pinopsida; order Pinales; family Pinaceae; genus Pinus; species Pinus taeda. The sequence goes on along the minus strand of APFE031263355.1, from coordinate 28,198 downwards.
AAGCTCATGAAGAAGTTGTGAGGCCATTTCATCTCAAGTATCTGTGATCCTTCGGTCAAGGTGGCCAAATAGATTTTGGCAGGAAATGATGTGAGGAATTGTTGCACAGATGAAGTGTTGGCACCTATCGTTGCTCGAGCGGCCCAATGCATCGAAGGAGTTCATTTTAATTGGTCACACTATCTCTGCGGTGAGTTCCTTGCAAACTACCACGAGGCACAGGAGCTAAGAAACACCTTCCATTATGCGTGGCTCTTGCTGTCCATTGTGCTAGTAGCCTAGGAGCTTCCCGAAGACAGTCAATTCCCCTCATTCGCACTAGACCTACCATAAGTACCGAAGTACACTTTGCTGTGGGTGACTAAGGATGCTCAGCACATTAAGGATGGCAAGATCTTCTGGATCTTGATGGAAATGAATATACATATAGCTATCACTCGCAAGCTTTGATTGTCACCTAATGTGTTTGACAAACTGCAGGAGTACATGGAGTTCAAGGTAGAATTTCAATGTGTACCGATCAGGAAACGAAATAACCCTAAGAAGAAGTGGCATGACTTGCCTTAATTGGTACCTGACAATGTGATTAATGCGTTTCTTAATCGTTGGTGGACAGAGTGGTGCACTACCTCAAACTCGGTGGGGGGATCGAGCAAGTCCACTACACAGCGCAAAAAGGAGGTGGCCAAGCTCAAGATGGCATAGCTGGCTGAGAAGAGAAAAAGGAGGCTGCTAACAAGGACCAGACAGAGTGTGATGCTACACAGCAAGCAAAAAAGCAAACGGGCAGAGAAGAGCGTGACTTTGACAAAGTTGCAAGGTTGCCCTTGCCTGAAATGGACGAGCAAAAAGAGCAGCATGGAGCGAGCCTGCATACGGCATCGTATCATATCAAGCATCCAAGGGGACATGAAATAGTTGGGCTGCAAAATAAACCAAAGGCCAGTAAGATGTCGTTGGACCCAATCACCCTAACAGAGGGAGATTTGAATGAAATTGGTGATACTGTGAGGTATGTCATTACGGAGGTACTACATCAATTCGAGTAGCAACAACAACAAGTATTGGGGGCCATCCAGATGAGTCTACATGAGTTGTAGATCCATGCATCACAAGCTGGCACGGGGTCGACCAGCCTCGCCATCGGTACTTCAGAAGCCTCTAGGATGCTGCGTGTGAAGGAATCCTAAGCAATAGTGTTGTCGGATGGAGGAATGGCCATAGAAAACGAAGCTAATAGGCTTGCTGTCAGCACCCTTAAGGGAGTAGGGCTGAACTTGGCAGTGCTTCCTAGAGAGGCACTCCACATACTACAGGATAGAGTAATCGTGGAGCTGAGGGCTTGCGAACAACGTGCTACATAGGTGTTCAATGAGCAGCAGATCAATAATGTACAATTGGCCCTACAGTGAGACTCTGCCATCGTCACCATGATAGATGTAACATATTGAAACAAGCGCATAGTTCAGTTCGTGGAGGAAGCTGGGGAAGTTGACCATTCCTAAGGGAGAATTGGTAGTCGTGCGGGTTCGCGAGCTTGCTACGGGGGTTTACGATGCTCTCACAAAGTTGGCTAAGGTTTAGCTGGATCTGAACCTATAGATTACAGATTTGCACTTGAAGGTTGAGCCTTCAACTTTGTTGGAAGTAAAGGAGAAGCACGTAACCACTGTCACAGAGGTGATAGCAGTAGTAGATAGTGCAGTAGCAGACTGCACATGGCTATTTGAATAGTCGTTCAAGCTCCTCAACATTCTGTAAGAGGATCCTAGTGTACAATGGCTGGAGACAGAGGTGTTAGAACGACATTAGCACTATGAGAAGGTAAAAGGAACAGTGTGCACTGTTGCCCTCACATAGAGACTTGTGAAGCTACATGAGGTTAAAACACTGAAGGAACAGGTAGATGCAGCATAGCACAAAGAAGTAGTGTTGAAGGCGTGCTTGAAACCTTGGTTGGATGAAGCTTATTTGGCCATGAAATCCATTGAAGGCAAGCTTGCTAGTCCACAAGCGACTCAGCAAAAGCTTCAAGCTTACAGTTCAGGACTAGTGACAGAGTTGTTGGTTGAAGAAGTGAAGTAGGCGGGCGTGCAATGCACCACTGAGGTTGTTGTCATACAGGTCGAGCAGGGAGGTCCTCGTACCAAAATCTCCATTCTAGAGTGACTCAAGGGTGAGTCACCATGTTTGTGTTGGGGGCTTGTTGGGAAAAGGTTCCCCCAAGAAAAATTTTTGGGCTAAAAGCCCATGTTTTTGGACAATTTTGTAATAAAGTTTAAAAGTCTCCGCATTTTGTGGTCATGGAATGTGAAGGTGTCAAGATTCATAAAGGGTTGTCCACCCTTATTTTGTAAAGTGTCAAGTTGGCTATAAAGATCTACCCATGGTCCGCGTACCATGGGATTGTATAAAAGAGAGCTAAGTAAGTAAGCTCTAGGTAGTTAGAACAAGTAAGCTTTGGAAGTTTTGGTAGAAAAGTCTAAGTGTTTTCAAGTCTTAGCGTAAGTAGAGGCTTTGTAGCTGAGTGTGCAGAGGCCTAGGGTGGAATTTCGCAGTTGAGTGCACCGACACCTACATCTCTGTGGGTAGGGTGGATAGAGTATGTATTAAACTGGAAGATATCAATAAAGATAAGTATTATGTAATCACTATGTATTTAGTCTCTATTAATGCATCTGATTATATTGCGATCTAGGTTTATTTTACAATGTTTATTTGATGTGCTAATGTATGTGATTATATCTGTTAATTGAATGCAAGTAAAGATATTAGTTTACATGACGCTAACTATAATTGATTGGTAAGATAAGTAAAACACTTGAGATAACTTGGGAACCTATACAATATGTTGTCATAACTACGCGAAAGTACCTGAACTATCGGTTAGGGTTGCATGAGGGTCAATCATACACCTTTGTGGAGGTACTAAAGGGCAGAATAAAGGGTTGATTGATAAAGCCCTACGTCTTAGAGACCCACACGAAAGTAGGGGCAGTAAGTATAAATTGACATCACGACAATCTCTAGGTGTGGAAACTTGGTTCCAGCATCACCCCAGACTGCTTCAGGTGAGACTTTGGTTTGCACTCTATGGGCTAATGCCGAAAGAGCTAGTAGTATAGGGACTTGTTTGGCTGACTAATGTTGAACCTGGGTCAGGGCCCATAAAGCCAACAGAGAAGTACTTAGATACCCATTATCAGTTTTTATTGTAGTAGTAGTGGCCTAGTCAGACACAACAATAGAATGGAGAGCCATGCTGAGGTACACTCTGGCAGTATGGATATAGGAATGAAAAGAAAACATTAGGTAGAGTGCAGAAGAAGAACAAAACCATTGATTTCCATTGAGAAAAGTGGGGGAATGAAACATTGTTGTGTGAAGAGATATGTTCTAAGATTGTGCGACTGTGCATGAGGCCAAGTGAGTCTGTTCTGCTGAATGAAAGGCTAATAATGCCTAATAAGATTAAAGTGACCCCAAAAGAGGAAGTGACGATTGGAGAGAAAGAAGGCAGAGTGAGCTAGTGTTATGGTGTGTAAGGATGAGAGGGCTTTTGGAATAAAATACATCGAGAGTTGAATGTATGCAGTTGAAGGGAAGAGTATAAAGAGGATTGTGTGGATTTTGTGTGTTGGTAAATGTTGTGAGTGGAACAATTAATTTCCACAAAGCATGTATAGGGTTGAGAAAAAAGAGTGTTGTGTGGGCCAAGGGCTGAAGAGAACATATATGATATCAAATAGAGTGGCTGCCAATAAAAATGAACATTGAGTTCCTATTTGAGTGTGGGTTGGAGACTACATAGAGAAGTGGGTGTTTCCATCTCTAATGGGTTCTTGAGAAGGCTTAGAGGTTGGTTCCTCTTGCAAGTTGGTCCTTTCATAAATCCAAGGTGTTTCAAGTTCATGCTTGCAACAAATTCGTGAAGTTGGTGCTTCACATGATGCTTTTGGTAAGTTGGACAAGTGCCTACAAAAGGAGGGAATTGGTTCTTCCTAGTAGTGGGTGTTAGTAAACAATCAAATGGAATTGGTGCTTCCTGTGAGTGGTGGATCACAAAAATGATTGATGTATTAGAGTAGGTGCTATCATTTTACATCAATAACAACAACAAGGTTCGGTGGTTTTTTCCCAAAAGGGTTTCCACGTAAGACCTTATGTCTCATGTGTATGATGCTCATGGTCTGTGCTTGTATGTGGATTTCATATTGTTTCCACATGATATGTTGTTTTTGGTTATATGGATGGTTTCCAAGTTTAATTAAGAAAAGTAAATTAGCATAAAAAGTTAAAAAATTAGCCTTAATATTAATTCATTCCCCTCGTAGTATTAACATTATTTCCAGAAATTGGTATTACAGTTTGATTCCTTTAGGAATAACTTAATCGCTAAAAGGTATATCAAAGGGAAACAATGGCTAATCAAACTTGGCTAACATGAAAAGGAGTTCCATTTTTAAATGGATTAGACTATGAGCTCTGGAAGATCAGAATGGAAGCCTAATTGATGATAGTGAATGAATACATTTGGTTGTTTATGATATATGGAGAGAACAATGAGTTCAATACAAAAGCCAAGGAAATCATCATGAAATTGTTGTCTAAGAAAGATGTTGATAAAGTGAGGCATTGTGAGTCAGCAAAGGAAATGTTCGACAAACCACAATGTTAGTATGGAGGAGATATCCATGTGGCTCAAGAAGAGGTCAAGGAACCCTCCTACTATAGAAATGAATTAGAACATGCAGATTTTGTTTCTCATCACACTCAGGTTGATGATGAAGAAGTCTCGGAAGGGAGATCATGTTGCTAAGATGGTAAGCTATTGTTGTGTGAATCACTTGAAGATAGAGATGGCTATGCATTTAGTAATTGTAATGAAGATAGACCCACTTTCATAGAAATATAAAATGAGGGATCCTTATAGGAAGAAGAGATATTCTTAGTGTGCTTATTCATAGGATAAAATGAGAATACCCCAGGTGGTGATGAAGAATGGATAACCCTTAGAACTGTGGAAGAATCCATGGACATAAAGATGGATTTAGATCTCTGTGGTGACTCTACTAGCACCTCTGATAGCGAAGAAAAGGATATAAATGAAAGGATAAATTTTAGAAAGAAGTTGATCTTAGATCTAAAGGAGATCAAGGACATATCAGAGGAAAATCTCAAGCGAGAGGAGAAACTGCAAATGTATGATCTTGAGAATGAGAAGTTGAGAAAAACAATGAATGATCTAAGTGATGAATAAGAAGAGGCTAACAGATTTCATGGGAGGTCAACGATTCAGCTAGGTGAAAGAGAAGCTCACGATGAGAGGGTAAAAGATGAAGTAGTCTCATTTAGACATGACTTACAAAAGTCGAATTAAAGAGTTGTCTCAATATCAAAAGCTTGAGGAGAGCAAGAAAGTCTTGGATGAAATTATTGGAAATAAAATACCCCCTCTCATCAAGGTTGGTTTGGGTTTCAAAGAAAAACCAAGCTATAAGATTGTGAAGGCTAAAGGTGAAATATCCAAGTAAAGGCAATTGAATCTTCCAGCAACAACAAAGAAAGAGAGGTTGTTGGAAAAAGACAATAGCAAGGAAAGAAACAATAGAAAAAGAAGAAAAGGAAACATCATAAGGATAAGATGCAACAACAGGTAAAGAAACATAATAGAACTAGGCAGTTGAAATAAAGAGTGCAAGGAAGTAATGAAAACTATCATGTAAGCCACATGAAGAACCAGTAGAGGTCCTTTCCTCCTTGAGGAAAAAGCCTTCAAATAAAAGATAATCTTTATCACCAAAACCATTTTTATGGGTCTTGTTTTTCTGGAAATAACTTTGGACATAAAGCCATAGATTGTAGATCGCATGCAAGAAAACAAGATGTGTTGGGTAAGAGTAACCCAATGATGCATAAAGATGCTAGGAGGGAATTTTGGATGCGATAGGAATTTTGAAACAAACATCTTAAAGAAGAGCAATTCCTCTACCCCATTCTTAGGCCAAATCGAATGCTACAATTGAGGCAAATTTGGGCACAAGGAAGGAGGTTGGAGGCATGGGAAGTCAAAGCATGCATCCCAAATGATGTGACGAAAGGAAGTCAAGTATGTCTTTAGCGGTCTGAGTAAAGAGAACATGATGAAAAATGGAAGGAGAAATCATCAAGGTAGTGACTTATCTCTGAAGAAAAATCAAAGAAAAATTAGAAAAGGATTATTCTCATATTCATATGAGAAGATCCTTTCCAGATGCTTGCTATAATGAGTCCAAGCTTTAGGTAACAAAAAAAAGCAACAATAACCCAATTACCATTCTCTTGCAAACAAAGAAAAATGGTAGCAAGTCATTTTGGGTTAAGAAAGAGGAATTTAAGGAGAAATGTCCTCTATCCATTCACAACCAAGAGAAATCCCAAACATGGGAAAGAAGAAGTTGGAAAGAAATGGTTCTATAAGGACTTGGTCATTGAAGGTATGGAAGAAGAAGGAGGATGATCTGCTTAGGAGGGGTAGATCATTGGTTTCTCTTTAGAAAAAGGAAGAGAATGAACTCAAGGGAGGCTAAATAAGTCAGATGCATGAAGCTAGAAGGAAAACATAAAAAAGTGCATCTGATTGTTGAAGGTATGGTCGAGTCCCCATGCTGATTACAATAATGTATTTTCTTAGTTCAAATATATAAGCATTAAACATAAAAGAGAGTGCAACCAGTTTGGTTTTAGAGGGTTACGCAACAATATATTATGTTGTGGAAAGAAGAAGGTAAGATGTAACAGATGTGTAGAATGAGAGGAAGCCCATAGTCAAGTCAGGTCCATAGGATTAGACCATGCACAAAAGCAAAGAAGAAGTTTGTAGAGATCAGGGAGCACTGGCTCAAGGGGAGCTTCTTTGATAGCTATGGAAGGAAACAATTGGGATCCTCAGAAAGGAAAATTTTTGAGAAAATGAAAGGTTTGCATCTTGGGTAAAATACCCTTATTTCATTTAAGTTGTGCGTATACCTTAACTTTAAATCGGTATTTCTATGCCAGCTGATAGTTTGGGCTCATATAAAGTAACCTTGTGTGAAAATGGGCGTTTGTTTTTGAGAGGAAGTATTAGAGTTTTTCTCATACATTTTCCAATTTGTATCCATTTATTAGTACAATTGGTATTGGTCAAGTTGCAGTCCATATTTTGAGGTATGAGCTCAGAGGATGAAGTAACAACAACGGTGAACAACAATATGAAATGCATCTCTAATGATTGGTATTTATAGTAACAACAATACCATGAGAAATTTAGTTGGTATAAATTCCTTTTAATTGATACAAAAAAAAGCATCAGTGGAGAGAGTGTTTATCCAGCAACCTAAGGCATTTAGAACTAGATAAAGTCAAAGAAGAGGCAGTATGTGTTCAACAAGAGAATATCACAGAAGCCCAACTTTTAAAGTAGCAAAAACTAGTTCCTTAGTCTTGAAAATTAGTGATTGCATGGGGGAGAAAGCCCTTTTCCATTGATGTCAAAGAGGGAGAGAATTGATAGAGAAGTTGTGATGGCCTATGCAAAGGAAAGAAAGTAATTGGTGGATTATTTCTAGGAGAAGTTTGGGAGCAACACATGGAGTGGCCATCAAAGTGAATATGAGGTTGAGGTGTTTCCTTCAATTCCAAAGGGGGGTATTGTTGGATAGTTGGAATTTTATGGATGGCTAGTAGTTTCAAGTATGTTGCCATTAATGTCAAAAATCATGCTAGGAGATGTGTTTTTCAATTTTGATTTTCCAAATGTTGGCATTGATGGATTTTTGTGGCAATGGATGTTGGTTTTGATGTTAGCTAGTTTGAGTTGCTTGATGTGTCAAGCTTAGGGGGAGTCCCATGGTTGCTACAGTTCTTTGTAAAGAATCATCACAGTAGGAGACTTATTGGAGAAGCCATAAAAAATGACTATGATGATTGGGAGTCCCAGAGTTTGGAGGAGGTTCTACCTCAAGAGATCAACTCAGATAACCTTAGAGTTGGCACAGTTGGCTAGTTCTTTGAAGGATATCTCCAATAATATGTGGAACCTTCCAAAATGCCTCTGAAGAGTGGGTTTTTAGGCAAAGGAAGAAGATCCAAGGTGAAAAGAATGGAAGAGATTTTCGAGCAATTTTTGAAGCAGAAGATATGCTAAAAGCCTACAATGGACCTTCTCCCATGGAAAGTTCTCTGAAAGAGATTTTCAATGGTATATGGAAGTCCATGAACGAGTCCCAGAATCAAAATTTATTGACTACTGAATTTAGTCCTTAGACAGGACACATGGCAGCATATTGGGACCTCAAGAGGACAAAATATCAAAGGTCAAAGTTGTTTTCATTCTGTATTTTTAAGGTTGAGGGAGTAAACACATTGGACAACATCAAAACCACTTTGGAAGTTGGGATCTAGCCCTACCAACTTTAGAGAGGGATCTCTCTATACGATTTAGCTTTGTTTTTAATGTAAATTTTAGGCTAGTTATGATTGTACTTGTTTGTTTTGCTTGAAAGGTTTGGTTGATTTGAGTGTTATAATTCCATTGGGCTATGGAGTCTATAAACTAAAACTAGAGTTTTTTCATCAATTTTTAAAAACGTTCTCACAGGGCAAGCTAGGTGTAGTAAATGGATCTTTTAAGAGTTAAAATGGTTGGTGGAAAAGTAGAAATTGTAAGGTTCTGTAGAGAACAAAGAGAAAATAAGAATTCTTTATCCCAACTTCAAGGGAAAACATCTAAATTAACAACAACCAAAATAGGGAATTCTTGATAACGAATCCTATTTATTACAGTTTATGTTGATTAATTCAAATTTAGAAAAATAGAGGAAAGAAATAACAACGTTTAAACATATAAAGACAAGAATCACATCACCATTCAAGACACCACATGAATCCTATAAAATTTCCCTATATTATTGATACTCCAGTACCTGAAAATTACAATGTGTAGCATAAATTACATTCCTAAATCAACACTAATACGTCAAACAGTGAAGTATTTATAATAAAAATTACAACAATGCTTTACAAAATCATTGTCAAACCAACAGTGTATTATTAGCCTAGTTACAAACTAATATAATCTAATATGGCAGAAAAAATATGCCACGTAGGATTTTTAGGGAAATAGTGTTCCTATTTGAGTGGTTTCTATTGTTGAGTCATTCAAAAACAGAATGCGATTTTGAACTGACAATTTTGTTGGCTGTTGTGCTGGCAAAAACTTTCACTACTCCTGATTTACTGCTTAGTCTAGTAAATCAAGTAACTCTTCCCATCTCTTTTCATTTGGCACTATTAAATTTCTTACCTTGCTATAGATTTCATCTACCTCCGTATACTTAGTAAAAGTTGGTTTCGTAGTAAAAATATGTTTTACCTCATTCTGCACATGGAAATCATTTGACATAGACTCCAGCAATGTCTTTTCTATCATACTTCCTCCTATCCCACTAAACTTGGTGTTGATTTTTGCTACCTCTTTCATTTTCTGGATGTAGTCCTCCTGAGTGGTCAACTTGTCATTGATAACGTAAATACTGGACAACTCCTTTTGCATTAAGGTTTCAATCTTGTTGGTAAATCTGTTCACCTGTAGCTCCAAGGTCTCACACTTTCCTACAATTGGCCAATAAGATTTCTTTTGGTCAAGACATTCTTTACTTCCAGAATGGGAGCAGTTCTATCACTGATCCCCACTTCCTCTAGCTGATATATAGATTTTGAATTCAAGAACCTGCTAGTATTGGCAACTTCAGTTGGAAATTCTTCTATCTTTTCCCTTCCTTGCAGAATGGTCTGAGTGGCCTTCTCTATTAACTCTTTCCATTCAAATATAATCTGAATAGAAGGCCAAATTTCATTCATTGAGTCAAGTATGTTCATCCATATTGTTTCCTTGGCTTGAATCAAGGTCTGGCCAATAGAAGTGTCTCCCTCTACCTGGCACAACTTTTCTAGAAGCCTTTGATTTTTTTCTAGTTCAGCAGCTTGAGCAGCTTCAACTTTGGTCTTCTAAACTTCCACCACTTTAAGTTAGCTCTATAAGGTCTCAATCTCCTTTGATTGCAAGGACATGTTTTGCAGTGTGTGTGCTACTTTTTCAGCATTGGGAGTATGAGAGGAAATGGAAGGTGCAATAGTTGTTCCTATGGAGGGCAGTTGAGAAATAGGCATGGCATCCAAGGGAGCAATGCCCATCTTAAAGTTGTCGTCTTTCACCTTTATCATCTTTTCTAACTCTGCTTCCATCTATCTGAGTTGTATATTTTGATCAATAAGAAGTTTCATCATGTCAACTTTTTGAGCTTCACCTTCTGCAATTTCCTTGGTCATTGGATCATTGTAGCTGGCAGCTTGAGCTATTTCCTCAATGCTGCAATGTCCAAGTTTTTCTTCTTCATAATTTTTTCAGCATTAATAACATCCTTAGGGTCATACCCTATCTTGATCACCAAGTCTTCCAAAGATTTGATCTGGTTGTCTTTGGCCAAGGAGGAGACCTTCTCCATCTTCAATTGTGATTGTACATTTTCAAAGGAGACCTACAATTTGGAAAAAGACATATCAATGTTAGTGAGAGTGGAGGATATCGTCTCACTAGTTTTTTTGTGCATCTCCATTTGGTCAATAGGATGTATATCCTTTATGTTGAACTCAAAGGTGGTGCTCTTATAGTTGGATGCTAATTTAGGTTGTCAAGTCTGGGCCTCAAGGAAGGACATTTGCAATCTTCCATGTTTAGCATCATATAGTGACAGAAGTCTGCTTTGTGAACTGGAAGTCTTCTTCCATAATTGGTTTTAGGTGTTGTTCTTCAATATCTCATTTCTGAGCATTATTTCTCTGTACCTATCAAACACTGTTTTCTCCTTCTTTGTCTGGACAATGTGTGTTTCCATGTCGGTCTCCTTATATCCTTGTGAATATGAACGTACAAAAGGGGAAGTGGTGAACTTCATGGCTGCTGGTGGAGAATCTGTGATAATGATGGATGCCTAACCTTCCATTTCTTTATCTATTACTATTTTTTGAGTCACCTTGGCCTTCTTTTTGCAATTGATTGTAAATTCTCTAGCTTCACCCCTAGTTGTAGATGAAGACCCTTCCTCTCTCTATCTTTTATTGTATTTCTCAGGAGGAACAGGAGTCTATAAACTAGAAGTGGAAATCAATTTCTCTTCATCTTCGTGTAGGTTATTTTATGCCCACTCCAACTGATTTGCATAATTCTCTATCTTTGGCCTAGAAGTATGAATATATGGAGTATTCTTATTATCCACCCTAAACTTTGAAATGATGCCATAGGGGTCTGTTGTGGCCACCAACAACCCCCCTCCTTATGAAATATTATTGCTAATACTAAATAAGTGGGGACCTTTAGTTATAAAATCCAAAGAAATAAAAGTAGCGTTTACATTTCTTTTTTGCAAACAAAGTTACCATCATAAGCTTAGGAAGCCCCCTTGGAAACTCTTAGAATCTAAGTTTATGATAAGGTAAAACAATATCTTATCAAGGGAAATCACATCGCAAGAAAATAGCGCGATGCCACCTCACAAACACAATCCCAATATTCGCGAGATAACGATAATAACCAAATATCCCATCGCATTCAGCATAAACTACTTAAAACACTTCAAAAATCTGCTAATGTGCGATGGTGCCAATCACAAGATCGCATCTCACAAGAAACATGTTAACAAAATTTGTCATACATAACATTCCTGCGATCTACGATATTGCGACATTGTGATATCACAATTTCGTGATAAGCGACGTTGCGACATCATATCAGAGTGATTTTGCAATTTTGCGATCTGCGATGTTGCGATAGAAAATCGCAAAATCTCTCCATCCCAAATCTTTCAGGCTCATTATTCAAGAAAGGTAGTTTCCATAAGCTGACTTATGGTTATTCGCTTTAAATGCTAACAAAGGAGTTAGCTGTTAGTTATTAATATAATATGGGTGCGTGCTCTTCAAAGAACATTTCACGTAAGGTGGTATATTTGGTATTTCTGCGGCATTTAAAACTTTCCCATCACACTTCCTTGTCATTCGTTTTCACCTCACTTGTGAATTGCAGGCACGGCGAGCAGAGGAAAATACAAAACAATACGCAGGCTGAAATGGGAAAGAAAAACAAGGCCCCGAGCTTCGAAGAAGAGAAAATGGTGCCTTTGTATGCAGACACGGCTTGCAATAGAGACGCGGGAATAGCTATGTGGGAAGGCATGTATAATATGCTCGAAGAGGAGAATCCCAAAGTAATGGAGGTTACAGCTGTTGCAGGCTCACAAAGTTCTTTTGACGCATCCCTCGCAGAGTTAGCCTACTCATTTTTACATCGGATAGGAGTGAGGCCGAGAATCCTCCCATACACGGACATGGTCAAATGGATATTGGATATCGCAGAAATCAAAAATAGACAGTTCAATGTTCATGTTCAAGGACTCATTGGTTCATTCGCTGTGCAGGATTTAAAGCTCATGTATAATCTACCGGTGCCACATGCAATCTACAATAGACAGTTTACAGAGAAATTTGTAAAAGAAAATCCGGACCTGGCAGAAACTACCAAAGACTGGTCTAGGAGAGGAGCCGCTGAAGAAAGATAAACACGGTATGTATAGTACTGGTTCCCTTACCTCTCCATACTGCTTTGTTGCTGCCATGCTCTGTAGAATATTTAGAATGCCAGATATTAACAAATTCTTTGTAGAATATTTGGAATACCACAAATGCCACCATTGTAGATTGGGCCAAAATTTTGTCTGATAACCTCGTCACAAGCATTGTCAGTTACCGGTCCAAAAGAGCTGCGGCTCAGAGAATCTATCCTCCTTTTTACTTTTCTGCTTATATAATGGATGCAATATGTTATGTTTCTAATTTTCCTATGATGGGTTGGAAGTGGACGACACAAGACCCTTTACCCATCCATGTCTATCACAAAGAGTTATGGGACTCTTAGTTCACTCCATACTTCTACCAAATTTGTCATGGAATTATGTTTCCCTTGTATAGAATTTTGTATGATAAAGAGCCTCTGAGATGCTCACCTGAAGCAGAAGTAGACATCCTCACTGTCGCAAGATGGTTCAGGGAAGAATTGTTTACTTATGTCAAGGTATTTGGAAGTTCTACACCCCCTGATGTCCTACCTTTATATATCCCTGATAAACTCTTAGCCCGAGAGATCACCTATCATACCTGTGGGGAAGGTGGCCTAGCTAAAGAATTAAAAGACAAAAAGAAGGCTATATGGCCATAGTTTCCTGTAGCCTGTGGGGCCTTCTCGCTATTCGATGTAGGCCACGCCTTTGCAGAAGTAAAGAATATCACGTGCTTACAGCTATTCAAATTCACAGCAAGGCCACTTGACCCTTATGAGGTCAACCACAATTTTACAACAACAGTCAAGATAATGGTGTTCTCCGGAGAAAAAGATTTATTTGCTGATATATTCCAACAGAAAAACACATTGGAATAAATTCTGCACACAGCCCAATTCCAACTATCCCCAAAAGAATTTTAAAGGTTCAAAACATATAGGGAAAGAAGGCTAGCCAATATTCCTTTAGAGAAACTATGCCTAAAACCTTCAAGAGAACCAACTCCAAGTGTTAGCCTCAGCGGAAGTTCAAGTACCAACGGATCTAAGTCCAAATCCGAAAAAGAAATGTCTAAACACTCTAAAATATCTGGAAATGAACTAGATAAGAACGGAGGGTCAGTTAAGGATACTGCCCAGTCAAAAGAACTTCTACATCAGCAGGTTATTGCCTCCCCGCAAAGAGATCCTCCCCCTCTCATCATCCACGCACCACTAGTCATAGCTGAATTAGACAAAGAATGGGAAACCTTCAACGACTTGATCAATCTTGAAGGACAAACCATGAAGACAAATGTCAGCAATGTACAGACAATAAAATAAGTAGTCACAAGAACAGTTAGCTAAGTCTTAGATATGGAGCATATTCCTATTACTCCATCCTCTGAGCTTGTACTAAAAGTAGAAGAAATCCCTCCTCTAGATATATTTTATAGCCCACAGCATAAAGCAGTAGTAAGACAGCTCAAGAAAAGGCCAAAGTAATCCAAAGGCTAAGCAAGTTAAACTGGGATTGTTATTGGACATACTTGGTGAAGCCACATAGCCAATGGATGACTGTTAAGTGCATCATAAATTCAACCGAGAAAATGGAGCCAACTCTTGTGGATTCTATTTTCTCAGGACAGTTAAAAGCAGAAGTCAGCCACCCGACTCTCCTTAAACAGATGTTGCATACATGTGATTTCAGAGATCAAATACAAAAATAGTTTAATTTTAGTTTTAATTTTGTTTTATTTTCCTGAGAAGACGACGGTCATTTAAACCACATCCTTTATTTTTGTAATAATTTATTTTTACGATTAGTCAGTAGTATTTAAACCCTTCTCATGCATTTAGAGAAGGGTCCAAAAATTTATCAAAAACTTGTCCTCAGAACATGCACTTTTGCACCCTCAAAGGAGGTTTTGGTGAATGAATGGAACGGGGTTTATTTGATATTTGCATTTGATATCTGCTACTAATGTTGCACTTCTGTACTCTTAGTGGATGTTAGATCAAGGAGAGATAAATCAATTCTCACTTGAAGCTCATGAGTAGGACTAGTTATAAATGGTACTTTTATCTCTTAACCATTTCTACTTATGCGTTAAAGTGATATTCAGTTATCGATTGTTTATATATTACAACATGAATGTCTGAGTTATCATTTGGCACTTTTATACGGCGATAACTATTTGTTTATGTTTAGTGTATGAATAGCTCATTTATGCGATAAGTTTTTACAACGGTTTCGTCTAACTTCTTATATGAAGTAGTTCATCTTTATTGAATTCTTTTCTTATAATAGCTAAATGATCTTTATTACCAGTTATTGTTTGAAATCTTTTTAGATCGCATAGAAGAAAGATCACACCCCGGGTTCGCATAAATTTTGATGTTTTTCTGTTTATTAGAATACAACAGCATAGCATTAGATCAGAATTAGGATAGAAGTTTCCATTTAGAACAGAAATACCCATCTTTCTCACACACACGCACTGAATGGGAAACTGGTTCCATATCCCCAGTCGGACTCGCTATACCAAACGGATAAGGAGTTGCCAACCAAGGTCTGGACATGGCGGGTATCCCCCTTGTTGTTGACCCAATTTTCGGGTCCTTCAACATATTTGGCACTAGAAGGAGGGTTGAAACATGTTGTCTGTTGGAATTTGTTTTCAATTTTAACATTTGAATTAGGATGTCCTCTCCTAAACTTCTAATTTGGAGTTGCATCCGTGTTCGTGCATATTCCAACACTCCACCCGAAGTGGTAAGACTATTGTCTCAGGTAAAATTCAATGGTAAGAGAAATTCTTCTACTTTTAATCATGCCCTTCTATTTATTCAAGGTGTTTCAAATTCTAATTTTCAAGGAATTGACGAAGGCATTTTATGCAGAATTTTTACTCTCAAATTTGTAGCAGAAGGTAGAAAATGGTGTAGAACCCTTCCGGTTACCTCAATTCACAGCTGGGATCAATTTTTCACGGTTTTCATTTGTAAATTCGACTGCTATGATTATGATCAGGTATATGATGAAATTGAATATCTACGAAAAGAAGATGAGTCTGTTAGAGATTTTAATATTCGATTTCATCTGAATTGTTTAAAATTTAATATTGAGAATGATCCCATAATTGAAGAATCATTAGATTGTGTTGATCATAATTATTTGTTGCCTCCTATTCCCAACTCATATGAAATTAGTCCAAGCTTTGTTCAATTCCCTCCTAACATAAATGAGAAATCCAATTTGAATGAGCAAATTAATTGTGATGAAAAAGTTTTACAAAGCTTAGAAGACATTTCTAATCGAATACAAGAAGACAAAAGCAACAACTTTGGAAGAAATGTCACTTTCAAATCTGAAAGAAACTTGGAGGAGAATTCAGAAAATATGGTCACAACTCAACAAATGAAGGTAAAAAATATCATGCCAACAGCTGAACAAATTTCTGAATCTTCCCATGATAAGCGAGTCCCAAGTTCAGGAAAGCCAAGTAATCTTCTTCCCAAAAACATGAGCACATCAAGGTATGATCTAAAACCTGAAATCTATGATGAACATAATTCACAAGAGTTTTCAAAAAAGTATATTTCTTGCATTACTTCATAATCACATTTTTCTCTTTATCCTGATATTTTTAATGATGATATTTTTCCCCTCTCTATATTAATGATATTTCAGAAAATACAGAGGCTGGTCTTAATGAATCACCATTAAGTGGTTTTCAAGATAAAGAAACAATTGGAGAACATTCTTTTGCCATTAACAGACATGAAATCCTTATTCCTCGTTGTTTGAATATACTAGATGAAACTGAAAAGAAACCTAGGAAATCTTGTGAAGTCGTTTATGATGATTACTTTGACATTGAAGATGTTGATTTATCTCGAGAGGATCAACATGAACTTCAAATAATATCTGAGAACGAGAGGTATTTTAAATCAGAAACTATTTCAACTGACCCTCATTCCAAAGCAGCAAATCATCTACATGATTTCATTACCCAAGAAAATATTCTAGTCTATGATTCATATCATGACCAAGCTTTCATGCCTATTCATAATCATGATTCCCTTTCTAAATCACAAGATGGGAGTCGAGATCACTCAAATTATATAATCATAGCCAATCCTTGTGAAAGAGAAATCATTAGAAAACAATCCCAACTTTGTTATGACTCTAGTTGTACAGATAATGATTTTATTTTATTTTTTCTTCTTACCTATTTTGTACAAAAACAAATTTGTTTTCAGATTTTAATTTTCAAACTTTTGATCCACTACGCTGGCATACTGAAAACCATACTATCATACATTCAATTGATGTATGGCCCTGTTGGAAAACTGAATTTTTTCAAGAACATGAGAAGTTATTTCAATTTCATCCTCAATCAATGTCAATGATTGATCAAAAGCTTCCATCCTATCAAAAACAATATCAACAGAAGGATGTATTAGTTAACAATTTTTCATTTCATTTGAGAGATTTCTATCCATCCTTCATTGATGCATTTATAGAAATGTTTTTGGAAGCGTTTCTTTCACGAGAAATTGTCAAAAGTTTAACTTTTGTACGTAACACTAATAATAAATTTCAGGCTTTTGAATCCAAAAATTCATATCTTCAATCTGGCCTGTCATCTCTTCCATTGAACATTTATCAGTCCTTAATAGAAATCCATCTAGATTTCTACAATCCAATAGGTATTCAATTGGAAAGAAAATTTCATAAGAAGGAAATTCTAAATAAGATTATAAAAATAGTTGTACATTCTTGTTCCACATTTAATGTTCTAAGTTCAATAAGAGTTTTGTTTCTAGTACTAATTTTTGAACTGAATATATATGCAGGAATGAAAATGAGAAAATGGTTACACTGGAAATATGATTACACCTAGTCAATTTCATGTATATTGTTAGAATAGGAGTAGAATTAGTTTAGTTAGTCTGTAGGTCAAAAATAAATGAAGTGATAAGCCCTTTTCATATTTTATAAATATCCAAGGAGAAAATTACTCCTCATTAGAAAATTTGTGATCGTCCTCAAAAACAATTCTCCCATAATAAAACCAGTTGTGAATGGTTACATTAGGCATTTACGAAAAAGACACCAACTCTCTTTCAGATTTTGATTTTTCGCTTGTATAAATAGAAAATCTTTTGGAAAATTGATCTTTACTATTGAAAGATACAGTTAAAAACTCTAACTTAAATATGACACTAGTTTCAACTCCATAAAATTTGATGAAAATAACCTTTAGTGAAGAAATTGTTTTATACTAGTCCAATGAAAGGTATCAATAACAAAATAAAGATTCTCTGTAGAACAACTACTTCCAAAAACTCTATCATTTTCATCTAGAGCTATCTAAAGGAAACAATGACTTCCTCCCTGCTAAGGAAATCACAACTTTCAGAGGAACAATCCAAGGATACACTTCATCTTGAAGAATGGGAGGTCTCATCACGAGCCGGCTTATCATAATCACAGATATTATCACT
>APFE031263354.1:0-55049 GCA_000404065.3 Pinus taeda | reverse complement strand
ATAAGCTAACAAATGAAGGAGAGGGATCTCCTATTTATACAAAAAGATGAGAAGCCATCTCATTAATGAGAGTCCCTGAATCTCTCCCTATACCTCTAGAGTCCTAATCAAAATAGGAACTGATAAGACACATGTCTTCTTAGAGTTATAATACAATTAGGAGATGTGACACATATCCTCATGATCCCATGATTCTTTCCACTCAAATTCGAATTTTGCCTTAGAGTGCCACATAAGGGTCTTCTAGAAGTCTCCTTTCAACCTGCACATGTCAACAATCTCAACCCATTTGTTAGGTATAAGCATATGCACATTATTTCCTAATTTTTAACCACAAATTCACTTAAAAAGGCTTAGAATTAATAAATATTGGAAAAACATAAATGTGGCCCAATGATAATGAAAGTGGGATGAATGTGGTGACATAGTAGTGAAATGGATGTGATATAATGGACATAATAGTGAAAGTGTAATGTAAATGAATGACATTTTCCAGACTCAACACATATGTCGTAAATGTAGTAAGTTTATTCTTGTTATAATTGAAATATGCGTTGTTTCACTTATGCTAATTCTTATGAAATAATTTGTTTTCTTTAGTATGAATCTTGTTGAATGCATGATGCTATGTTATTATGATCATTTTTATCTTGTGAACTATTTTACAGGCTAACTAATGCTTCTTTTTTTATTGCTCATGCATCTCATTTAATCTAAGTACTACTACATGCTTATAAGGGGCCCACTCTTTCTCCCTTCGATATGATGGAACTTCTCATGCATTACACTTGACACTTCACAAAGTTCATACACTTATTTCCACCAAATTTATGTATATATCATTCTATGTATTTATCGCAACCAAGGCACATCATCGAAACAATCACTTTGGAAACCGATTTTATTCTGGTTGGGGCTCCTATTCCAAACAATGTGGGCTCTACTTGGGACTTCACATCAGGGATACCCCTCCCCCGTTGGAATCTACCAACACTGTCAACAAGGTTTGGCACTAGAAGGAGGGCTAGATCACAAGTTGAGCTTGTGAAGTATGTTTCAACCTTTTTTCTTTGAATGGCTTCTTCCCAAATATTAATCCTAGCATGTTTTTCGAGAGTTGCAAATCTGAAAGTGATCTTGGGGATTATTCATGACTTGTCGAATATAAAATTGGATGGTGAGGGTGGAAAAGCCATTCTTAAGCACACCTCTCATTTCCTTGAATTTTGTACTTATCATGAAATTGATTGTGAGGGTACTGCTTGCAAGTTGTTCATCCTTACATTTGAAGAACATGTTAAAAAATGGTGTTATACATTGCTGACCACCTCTATTCATTCTGTTATCACTCAGGTTGTCCCTAGGATCCTATTAGGGATACGGCCGAGGTAACCACAAACCAATCTTCTGATTGCAGGTTCTAGCCCACCTGTAATCGGAGAGGGCTCTCTCCTTTAGATTCAACTTCAGTTGATCTAGATTCAACCTTAGTTGATGATTTTAGGCTAGCTTTCTGACTTCAAGGGAATGTTGACTATGATTGGGAGGAAGGTAGGATTCTCGAGTAAAGAGGCACAGTAAGGTGTTATAAGTTCTGAACCATTGGGCATGGAGTCACAGATTGAGGCATGCGAGCGTTTTCTTGGTCACAAGGGGATACAGAGTGGGATAGCCACTCAGGATACAACATTCAAACTGCTGAAAGTATAGAATGAACATCAGGGATGAAAGGCAAAAGAGAATCATTTCATCATGCTGACAGAGGGGAGAAATGGACGAGTGGGATCCTGGAGCAGTTAAGAATTCCAAAGACATGCACCCATATACGAACGAAACAGGGTAAACTAGAGCAGTTAAGAATTCTAGCTCATGACCGTTTCAGAAGAAAACATCGAAAAGTGCAGAAATTGAACTTAAGGTGTACTTAAACAAATATTAAGCTATTTTTTTTTCCTGCAACTTAGAATGGCAGAAAGATGATAAAAACATAAAATAAACAGGGAGGAAGAACACTTATTGGATCATGCAGAGACACAGGAATTCCGTAATCATTCCTCGGCCCAGAGAAAACAGCAAGTTGTTTCGCAATCCATGCTTTCAGCGATCTTTGATTAAGCAAAATATGACAGTTACAGTGCGAGTCTTTACTCAGAGAAAATTGCTGGAAAGAAACTGACCAACAACTACTACTACCAACCAACCAACCCTTTACAATATCGCTTCGGGTGGTATTTATAAACAAAATATCAGGAAGACATCATTACAAATGACCGTGACAGGTCTGCTTAGAACTCTTCAAAATCTGAATGCTTGCTGGAAATAAATGCAAGTAAATCTTTTTTGGCCGCGCTGGGGGCAGCTGAATCAGAAGAGGTGACGAGGTGGCCCTTGGG
This sequence comes from Pinus taeda, assembly GCA_000404065.3. Taxonomy (NCBI): domain Eukaryota; kingdom Viridiplantae; phylum Streptophyta; class Pinopsida; order Pinales; family Pinaceae; genus Pinus; species Pinus taeda. The sequence goes on along the minus strand of APFE031263354.1, from coordinate 52,656 downwards.
GACCAGATGCGTTGCTGCTGAAGTGAATGCACTTTGGGGATGCAGTTCGGCCTTGGTGCGAATTGAATGTGCAATTATTATGATTTGAGAGCTTTAAGTGATTTTGCTCTCTTCCTATGGATCTGCTGAAGGATATTCAATTTCTCTTGCTTTGGGCCACTGCTCAAGATATTCTCTGATACACTTTGCCGCTACATTGATGATTTCCGCCGTCGACTGATACTCTTTGACACGCTTGAAGCCTACTGATTTGATCTGATACACTTTGAACTCTGTGAATGATTTGCTACTGTCTTTAAACCAGATCCTTTGGCACGTTTGGGCGATTTCGGGCTTTTTCGGCGCGTAGTGGGCTCGGCAATCCGAAGATTCCCTGAAGATTCCTCGAAATGGCCTATTTCTCGTAGCGATTCTCGAATAGCGCTTCACCGCTATTCGCGCATCGAAAACTGCCTCTGTTTCTTGATCTGGAGCTCCGAAGTGCGACTTTTCTTCTTGCGCGAAGCCTTTTCGGCTTTTCTGGCTGCTGATGTAAGCACTGCATCGGCTGTACGGTGGGTGAAGTCATCAGTGGGGTCCTGGTACAGCACGACGTGGTGGGGTATTGGTGGACTGTGGTGAAGAGACTCCGATGCGATATAACGACATCACGTCGGCAGGAAAGAGGGGGATCATTAGGTTGGGCATGTGGAGCTTGCGATTGCGGATATGCGATATCGCGATATCGCATCGGGGGAGACGGAGGGGTAAACAGATTGGAAACTCGCCTCTTGCGATCGCCGATCGCCAATTTCGCTATATCGCATCAGTGGGGAACGGGTGGGCAAGGATTTGCATGAAAGTGAGATGGCGAGGTTGCGATGCGAAAACGGCCTTGAGGGGGAAAAATGTAAGCAAGTGGGTGTGAAGGGCCTTTGAAGTTTCGGAAGGGGTCCGACTACTTCAGGGGAGTTTTATACTTAGGAAGGAGTCCATAGTATGTGGAAGGTGGTTTCGGAGGTTGGGTTCTTGCTTAGTTTCTGATAAACTAAGCAATTCCTGGGGCTTGCTATGGTTATTTTTCAACAAGGGGGGGGATATTACATAGGGGAATTTACTTAATATTAATACGGGGACGGGAAACATAGGGAGCTATATAATAATGTTAGGGGTTAATGTGGAGGTGGTAAGAAAGCGCTAAGTTCGGGGGAACTTAGGCTGTTTCAGGGGGAAAGACCATACTTCGGGAGAAGATATGGAACAACTTTGAGCAAAGAAGATCTTTACTCAACCAGAGTGATGAAGATAATGAACTAAAGAGGTGTCAAGCAGATCTTGACCTCTTTTTGGGGATGTTATTTAATGATTGGGGGAAAGAAGAGAAGGGGAGTTAGTTATACCTCACTTGAGCCTTTTGCTTACAAATCTTTGCTGATTATGTTCTGCATGATCTGATACCTGCAAACTTGGAACTTGTCAGCAATTCAACAGCCTCAGAACTACCTACCCAGCCTACTTCCTAGCATTTTTTCTTCTTTTGCTTGGGGGTGCACTTAGACTTGCAAACCCATCATACATTTTCTTTTGATGTTTCCTATCTATATACTACCCTTATTTCTTCCAGAGCCCAGATTGAACTGTTGGACTCTCTTGTTTCTCTACCTATCTAAGAGTCTGCCAAGATTAAACTGTTTGGACACACTTACAATCTCTATATTCTAAAACATGAAATTTAAACCTAGGAGGCCAAGATTAAACTGTTTGGACCTCCCTTTAACTAAAAGTAGCGATACCGGGATAACTTTACAAAATTTGAAGGCAATTGAATGAACTTGAAGTAGCCTTCTTCATTTGGAGACTGTTGGAGCAAATATGGAGCATTGCAGCAAGCAAAGTACGACATATTTGGCCTGTGAAATGCCAATCATGAAAAATGAATACCTGCTGCAGCAGGAGCTAACAGTGGCTCCACTCGGGCATGGCTTCTCCTTGCGGGAAGTCAAGAACAGCAGGCTAGAGCGCCTTGATTTTTAGTTTCTTGCTGTCCTTTGCAAGATTTATTTCCTTTGGCCGCTTTATTTCTTCTACCTACCTACCCTAACCAGCAACTGCTTTTCCGTTAGGTAAAATCAAATAACCAGTGCAGCCATTTAAGCAACTGTAAGACACGATAATCTTGTTGACTGATCGTTTCTGAATGCAAAAGAATCATCCAGGCATATGCTTTTACAACCAAAATTGTGGCCTCCATCATTTGACGTTGAAGCTTACAGTCTTCATTGAGGAAACATGTTAGCAAAATTTTGTTAAGCCAAAGTTCCATGTAATCTGCGATTGGATCAATGAACTTACCCTGTGAGAGAACTTCCTCTGCTTCATTGGAATCTTCAGTAGAATCATGCAGAGTCGGTGAATCAGCAGGTGGCGGCGGCATCTTCTCCTGAGTTGAGGACGGGAGACTTCGGCATGATTTAGGATCTTCTGGGTCGAGGGGAGCAGCTGCATCTTCGGTAATGAGCCTAGCAAATGATCCTTCTATCTTTCCCTTGGATCCCAGATCACACAGAATCCTCAGGTCCTCAGGCAACAGTGTTCCCTCCTGAATATGAGCATGTAAGCTTAGGCATGATTCTAGGCTCTTTGGTATGGAAGGATCAGTTACATCGTCGGTAATGACCCTAGCTTTTGATCCTTCTATCTTACCCTTGGAACCCAAATCATACTCAAACTGTAATTCAGGAGATAACACTATTTCCCGTTGAACTGGAGGAGGAAGATTTTGGCAAAACTCTTGAGGGTTGCGAAAATTATAAGCCTGAATTTGAGCTCCCAAGAGTTCAATTTCATTCTCATATTTTTGCACAACAAACTCAAGGAACAATTTATTTCGGCCGCCAGGTATTGTTGTCAATACCTTTCTGAAAAATCTATCATCAAGCTCAAATTCTGATAAACTTTCTCTACATTTTTCTAAAGCTTCTTCTATCGGAAGTTCTTCCCAAGATTCGGTCATTCTCTTTTGTTGTTACTACATGGGGCACTTGGCTGTAACATTTGGCTCGTTCCTCGGTGGAGCCTTTGATTGAAATTGAAGTGGAGTCGCCAGGTGGATTTCTGGATTATGAAGTGCCTGATCTCTGTCCACCGCCAAAGATCAGAACTAAACATGACAAGCTTTCAAAATAGGAGCACTTCCTCCATTGGGGTTTAAAGATGAACCATGTGCTTGAACCCCCAATGGTGCGCGCAGATACAGGTTGACCGAGACTTTTACAAGTCGGTTTCTTCCACTGTAGAGCTACAGATTGATTGCATTGATTTATCTGAGGAGGGTCCCCAGTGGAGTCGCCATTATGTTATCACTCAGGTTGTCCCTAGGCTCCTGTTAGGGATACGGCCGAGGTAACCACAAACCAATCTTCTGATTGCAGGTTCTAGCCCACCTACAATCGGAGAGGGCTCTCTCCTTTAGATTCCACCTCAGTTGATCTGGATTCAACCTTAGTTGATGATTTTAGGCTAGCTTTCTGACTTCAATGGATTGTTGACTGTGATTGGGAGGAAGGTAGGATTCTCGAGTAAAGAGGCACAGTAAGGTGTTATAAGTTTTGAACCATTGGGCATGGAGTCACAGATTGAGGCATGCAAGCGTTTTCTTGGTCACAAGGGGATACGAAGCGGGATAGCTACATAGGATACAACATTCAAGCTGCTGAAAGTACGGAATGAACATCAGGGATGAAAGGAAAAAGAGAATCATTTCATCATGCTGACAGAGGGGAGAAATGGATGAGTGGGACCCCGGAGCAGTTAAGAATTCCAAAGACATGCACCCATATACGAATGAAACAGGGTAAACTAGAGCAGTTGAGAATTATAGCTCATGACCGTTTCAGAGGAAAACATCGAAAAGTGCAGAAATTGAACTTAAGGTGTACTTAAACAAATCTTAAGCTATTCTTTTTTCCTGCAACTTAGAATGGCGGAAAGATGATAAAAACATAAAATAAATAGGGAGGAAGAACACTTATTGGATCATGCAAAGACACAGGAATTCCGTGATCATTCCTTGGCCAAGAGAAAACAGCAAGTTGTTTCGCAATCCATGCTTTCAGAAATCTTTGATTATGAAAAATATGAGAGTTACAGTGCGAGTCTTTACTCAAAGAAAATTTCTGGAAAAGAAAATAACCAACAACTACTACTACCAACCAACCAACCCTTTACAATATCTCTTTGAGTGGTATTTATAAGCAAAATATCAGGAAGACATCATTACAAGTGACCGTGACAGGTCTGCTTAGAACTCTTCAAAAAATCTAAATGATGCTGGAAATAAATGCAAGTAAATCTTTTTCGCTACGCTGGGGGCAGCTGAATCAGAACAGGTGACGAGGTGGCCCTTGGGGACGAGATGCGTTGCTGCTGAAGTGAATGTGCTTTGGGGCTGCAGTTCGGCTTTGGTGCAAATTGAATGTGCAATTATTATGATTTGAGAGCATTAAGTGATTTTGCTCTCCTCCTATGGATCTGCTGGAAGATATTCAATTTCTCTTGCTTTGGGCCGCTGCTTAAGATATTCTCTAATACAATTTGCCGCTACATTGATGATTTCCGCCACCGACTGATACTCTTTGACACGCTTGAAGCCTGCTAATTTGATCTTATACACTTTGAACTCTGTGAATGATCTGCTGCTGTCTTTAAACCGGATCCTTTGGCACAATTTGACGATTTCGGGCTTTTTTCGGCGCGCAGTGGGCTCGACAATCAGAATATTCCCTGAAGATTCCTCAAAATGGCCTTTTTCCCGTATCGAAGCACTTCGTGCTATTCGCGCATAGAAAACTACCTCTGTTTCTTGATCTGGAGCTCTGAAGTGCGACTTTTCTCCTTGCGCGAAGATTTTTCGGCTTTTCTGGCTGCTAACGTAAGCACTGCGTCGACTGTACGGTAGATGACGTCATCAGTGGGTCCCTGGTACAGCACGACATGGTGGGGTACTGGTGGACTGTGGTGAAGAGACTCCGATGCGATATAGCGATATCGCGTCGGCAGGGAAAGAGGGGGATCATTGGGTTGGGCGTGCGGTGGTTGCGATTGCCGATATGCGATATCGCGATATCGCATCGGGGGAGACGGAGGGGTGAACAGATTGGACACTCAGCGCTTGCGATCGCCGAACGCCGATTTCGCGATATCGCATCGGCGGGGAATGGATGGGCAATGTTTTGCATGCAAGTGAGATGGCGAGGTTACGATGCGAAAACGACTTTGAAGGGGAAAAAAGGTAAGTAAGTGGGTGTGAAGGGCCTTTGAAGTTTCGGAAGGGGTCCGACTACTTCGGGGGAGTTTCATACTTAGGAAGGAGTCCATAATATGTGGAAGGTGGTTTCGGAGTTGGGTTCTTGCTTAGTTTTTGCTAAACTAAACAATTCCCAGGACTTTCTATGGTTATTTTTCAACCAGGGGGAATATTACATAGGGGGATTTTTTTTTAATATTAATACGGGGACGGGGAACATAGGGAGCTATATAATAATGTTAGTGGTTAACATGGAGATGATAAGAAAGCGCTAAGTTTGGGGGAACTTAGGCTGTTGCGGGGGGGTAGGACCATACTTCGGGAGAAGATATGGAACAACTTTGAGCAAAGCAGATTCTTACTCAACCAGAGTGATGAAGATGATGAACTAAAGAGGTGTCAAGCAGATCTTGACCTCTTTTTGGGGATGTCAGTTAATGATTGGGGGAAAGCAGAGAAGGGGAGTTAGTTATACCTCACTTGAGCCTTTTTCTTACAAATCTTTGCTGATTATGTTCTACATGATATGATACCTGCAAACTTGGAACTTGTCAGCAATTAACCAGCCTCAGAACGACCTACCCAGCCTACTTCCTAGCATTTTTTCTTCTTTTACTTGGGGGTGCACTTAGACTTGCAAACCCATCATACATGTTTCTTTTGATATCTTCCTATCTACATACTACCCTTATTTCTTCTAGAGCCCAGATTGAACTGTTGGACTCTCTTGTTTCTCTACCTATCTAAGAGTCTACCAAGATTAAACTGTTTGGACAGACTTACAATCTCTATATTCTAAAACATGAAATTTAAACTTAGGGAGACCAAGCTTAAACTGTTTGGACCTCCCTTTGACTAAAAGTAGCGATACCAGGAAAACTTTTACAAAATTTGAAGGCAATTGAATGAATCTTGAAGTAGCCTTCTTCATTTGGAGACTGTTTGAGTAAATATGGAGCATTGCAGCAAGCAAAGTATGACATATTTGGCCTGTGAAATGCCAATCATGAAAAATGAATACCTGCTGCAGCAGGAGCTAACACCTTGTAGAGCATAATCTCAACACTATCAATAACAAAAAAACCCCTAGAAGTCATGCGACAAATCCATATAGGTGTACAATGATTAGCTCATTATCTTTATCATTTCAACACACAAAGGGTTCAGAAACACAACTCTGGAAAAGAAACTTTAGGACAAGCTTTTTCCTTCCAATCATATCAATTCTATCAATATTTAGTAACGTATCAACATCCGATATGGGCCCTTATTCTTGTCTCGATATCAACAATACAATAATAGAAATACATCATGAGTATGAGGTTTGTCAATAGTTATTATTATTGCCAAAAAATATACCTATACTAGCTCATATTTATGCTATTAATTACAATTCTAAATTGCTAGCTATAGATAAAATTTTTATAACCAATGAATTACACCTATCACACCTTAATCACAAAATCCATGAAAAATAGCTGTACAGATACCCTTAGACAACACCCATGAACTAACTAAACAATGAACGAAATTAGATCAATAAATAAATTTTAAGGTTGCCTTGTGCAAGTTCTATCTCTCCAATGACATGGTTACAATACTGTGGCTTTTGAGATTTGGTTTTTATAAAACAATAGAAGTGTGCTTTACAGTCTTCTACCCTAAGACTTAATTGACCTCATTTTGGACAGATAATAATCTATGGCTCTTTTTCATTTATCAATACTCAAACTTCTGAGGAGAGAATGAATTTAGAGTGAATACATCAAATTATAGATCATATTAGTTTTAAACCATTTGAATTGAATTAGGAATTGATTCAAAAATCAGATTAGGGAACAAGGTTGAAAGTGCTCACCATATTATGATCTAAAGGCAGAGGCCAAAATTTGTAGGTTATCAGAAAATATAGAAGATCACACTCATTCTTCTAGATTATTTCCAAGAATTGAATCACTCCTTATACTATGTTTTATCTCTTGGTATGTAGAATTATAGTTGTTTTTGTTTATGGAAGAGGTCAGACGTAAAGAAGACCTCTACTAGAAAAGAGTGGGACAACATAAAAAAATCAAGTGTCCATCCATTAGATCAATTGAACATGTTTGCACACCAGAATGATGGAACAATGGACCAAGAAGAAGAATGTGATTACACCCAATCACACAACAATACTAAGGCATCAATCACACATCACTCACATCACACATTGCATCCATGCATCACATTGAAGATAAACCCTTATACACTAAAATAACTTACAAAATGACACCATTATTTGTAAAATACATCATTGATTGGGCCATAACTATGTATTCATGCTATAACACACTTCAATTGGTCATTAGATTGTAGATACCTACATTAAGAAATAGCCACCTTGCATCATTACTTTGCACTAGAAAAATAGTTCCATACACCAAAAAAATTGAAAGCCTACAATTGACCTCATAAGACACAATGGTTATGCAATCACCGTCATTCTACCTAGGATAGAACACAAAGAATAGAAACCATATGTCCGTCTAAAACAAAGAATAAAAATAAATTCCAATTAAACATGCAATTATTCCATCACATACGACCATACAACAAAAATTGTTATATTTTCATGTTAGAAAATAAACAAACTCCTCTCACCACACATTTACTATAAAAAAAAAGGAAAATAAAATTCCGAAACCACTAAGTTGATAGACACATATTACATTCCTCTTTTTATTATATATATACATCCCTCCTTACCCTAAATAACACACTACCATGGGAAATTACTATGGTAACTAAGGTGATGCTACACCAAGAAATCATTGAATAATGACCATTGAGCCTTCGACAAGCAATGTGGGTTGTGAATGTTGAATGGTCAATATTAATTATCATCCATTTCTAAATCTTTACAAATTATCATGGAACTTCAAAACCTATATTCACCTTCATTTCTAATCAATCGCAAAGAGTTTCAACTTCTCTTGGTATCTTTATTAAATTATGACATTATTATGAAAGTATCCTATTAAAAAATTGTTATAAAACTTCAAAACCTACATTTGGTTTGCAGAAAAAGACTTTAATCTCTATCATCGTCATCATTATTACATTATGACATTATTACTATGCAACTATCCTTCCAAAGTGATTCACCATATCAACATCAATTCCAACAGCAAAACTGCAAACATCACCAACACCATTTAGTTGTGTTCCTATACTATTCTTCTTAAAAAATAATCATATTTCACAACAATATCTACATTTCACTTCCTTTATATCTATATTTTCGTTAAGAGTTCAATTTCCATTACTATATTATTTTTGGTTTTGTGGAGTAAGCAATTCCACCTAAATTAATCTGGAAAACACTTCTATTTTTCTTACATCATTAATAAATTAATAGAGAGTACATTTTGATATAAGTAGTAGTTTAAGTAAGGGCTAAAACAAATTTTTAAGTATTAAAAACCAATTCTAGCTAGAAATTAAAAATACTTCAAAAGTTTACATACTCCAGACCTTAATTCAATGTCCCGAAGTTTATGCGAATAAATTATAGGAAAATATAGAATTGTTATATATTCACAATAATGTACATGCATATTATTTTTATGGAAAATTCAAAATCCTTTCTCCAACTTAGCACATGTAACAAATTTGAATTTGGAAAAAATATATATTCATTTTTGACAACTTATACGTCTCATATATAATGTGTTATCTCTCACCATACCTATCTAGTTTAAACTTAGTCTCACAACAATAAGTTAGTGATATGGCAAGCATAAATTATAAAAATTTCAATAATGTTTTTTTGCTTTATTTAAAATTGATAAAAAAACTGTTGCAATATGTTATACCTATTCATAGATCGTGATACTATAGAGATAGAGACTTGTTTCTGCATATTGTAAATGTTCGTACTAAACATATTTTTTTTCAACTCATTCATACAAAAAAATACACTTATAATGTTTATCCTATAACTTTCTCATCTTCATATATTTAGGCCGATAGGCCTTTCTATCCATCAACAATTGTCAACACTTTTAACCTGAACCGTTTGATCAAGTTTGACAGTTTCAACCGTTGATTTGGATTTGACTGCTTTTCCCAAATATATTATTTGCCTTCTTTTCACCTCCAACTTTATTGTGCATTGAACCTGGCCCTTTGAGTTGTATTATTGCTTTTTCCAATTCTTTTATCACTCTCCAAAGATATTTTCAAAAGAAATTTCACTGCTTTTTAGTTTGACAGCTTCAACCTTTGATTTGAAGTTCACTGCTTTTTCCAAATATATGCTTTGCCTTCTTTTCACCTCCAGTTCTGCTGTGCATTGAACTTGGCCCTTTGAGTTGCATTACTGCTTCTTCCAATTCTTTTGTTACTCTGGAAAATATTTTCAAAAGATATTTATGCGTCAGTTCATATTGCCCTTTTTATTGAGCGTTACGCTGACCATTTAGCAGTGCCATTCTCCTATAAAATTACGATTTTGTAAGCTTTAACTCCATGCTTTTAAAACTAAGTATAGCTTGCTGTGTTAAGTAGACCTGCGTATCATTCCGTCTTTTCTCAGTATCAATTATTAACATCCGCGTTGATAATTAATTGCAGGCCAATTAAAACCCAATTGCCAACACTCCAGGATTCATATCTTTCACATAATGGTTATTTGAGAAGGCATGATCTATTTAACATCTCTGCTGTAAGAGTTTTTTCTTTATGCTTTTTTATTAACCTTAAGTTTTATTAACCCCAAGTTTCGTTTGATCGGTTGAATGCAGATGAAATGTGTGCCGCCATTAATGGCCTGATAAGTGCCTGCAACAGCAAGCAATTAATTTATGGTGACCTTTCAATTCTGGAGCCGGCTCACTGATTTTACTGGTATTATATTGATTTTAGGTATCGAGTTAGTAGTTCTTTTGCTGGTTTTTAAGATTCTTATAGGAGGGAAATCGGACGGGCCGTCTATGACCTTAGTTGAAGCAAATATCTATTTCATGACTAAACAGATTTTAAGAAATTATTTCCTTTTCCTGTGGCTATGATTTCGTTTTATTAAGTTATTTCCTGTGTTTTGTGATGTTCAGCCTAAATACCTTTGTTACGTTGAGAGTGGCCATTACGTCTATGGAAACGAGATAGGAGACAGGAGCCATATCATAGGTAGGGAAAAACAATTCCATCTCTGGTTCGACCGTACTGAAGACTTTCATTACTACACAATTCTTTGGACACCTCGTCGAATCCTGTATGTATAATAATTTTTTTGGTTTAATGTTTACAATGTGAGATGTATTCTGTATTCTGATGTAAGTTGTATCCTGATGTAAATGTAAGTGTTTTGATTACTATTCGTATTTATTAACAATGTTTATCACTATTCTCATTAATGCAAGGATTATACCATACTCCCATTTCTGATTATTTTCATCATTTTCTTGATTTGATAATGACAATGAAATTGCCATCATTTTCTTTTGATTTGATAATGACATATGATGAAATTACCATAATTTTCTTGACTTGATAATGACAGATCATGAAATTATTGTGTTCCTACTGTCTGGTATTGCAGGTTCATGGTGGACAGTATTCCCATCAGAACATTTCCTAGGATGAAGAGCCTGGGAGCGATTTACCCTTCCAAACCAATGTCAGTTTATGCAACTATATGGGATGCTTCTTCATGGACAACAGATGGGGGAAGATACAAAGCCAATTACACTTACCAGCCATTCCTCGCCACATACACAAACTTCATCACCATGTCCTGCCCTCCAGTATTGAACGACGAACTTTATAATCTGGATAATCAATACTGTTCGCAAGGCAGAGTTTTGGACTGTAATTTCCCTCCCGAGCTCAACCAGTACTAGCTTCAAGCTCTGGATGTCGTACGAAAGAATCACATGGTCTACGATTACTGCCAAGATTTTAGGCGATATCCCAAGGGCTCGATGCCTGAATGTTCTGCAGTGCCCACTTCTTCCATTACCTCTGCTACTTCCAAGCATTCAATAAACCTCCCTCGAGTGAGTGAGCAGGAATTAGATCCATGTTTTCGATCTGAATTATCTATTAATAAATTGAAACGAGGAGTGCACTCATGTATTTCATAAATTATACATAATGATTAACAGTTTCAATGCCAGATGAGTACAAAAGAAGCTATTTTATGTGCTCTTTCATCTTATTCTACAAGGATTCTCAATGTTGATACCTAGTCAAGAAGAAAAAAATTCGATTCAGATATTTAAGAACAATTTTCTCAAATTTATAGCTTTTCACAATTATGTTTCCCAAAAATAGTAAAGTGGGTTGTCTTACAGCAAGTGGAATACAAATATTTTTGACATTTTAACAAATAAACCTTGATAACTGACTGTCCTGTTAGTCCAATTCTAACTCATGGCCTACTGGCATCGATTTTGGTACTTGAGTCAAATCAATGTGTGTTTTTTAAATTCGTTTCAACCGTTGATTTGAATTTGACTGCTTTTCCCAAATATATTATTTGCCTTCTTTTCACCTCCAGCTCTGTTGTGCATTGAACCTGGCCCTTTGAGTTGCATTATTGCTTTTTCCAAATTTTTTATCACTCTCCAAAGACATTTTCAAAATAAATTTCATTGGTTTTTAGTTTGACAGTTTCAACCTTTGATTTGAAGTTCACTGCTTTTTCCAAATATATGCTTTTCCTTCTTTTCACCTCCAATTCTGCTGTGCATTGAACCTGGCCCTTTGAGTTGCATTACTGCTTCTTCCAATTCTTTTGTCACTCTGGAAAGATATTTTCAAAAGATATTTATGCGTCATTTCATATTGCCCTTTTTATTGAGCGTTACGTTGACCATTTAGCAGTGCCATTCTCCTATAAAATTACGATTTCGTAAGCTTTAACTCCATGATTTTCAAACTAAGTATAGCTTGCTCTGTTAAGTAGACCTGCGTATCATTCCGTCTTTTCTCAGTATCAATTATTAACATCCGCGTTGATAATTAATTGCAGGCCAATTAAAACCCAATTGCCAACACTCCAGGATTCATATCTTTCACGTAATGGTTATTTGAAAAGGTATGATCTATTTAACGTCTCTGCTGTAAGAGTTTTTTCTTTATGCTTTTTTATTAACCTTAAGTTTTATTAACCCTATGTTTCATTTGATCGGTTGAATGCAAATGAAATGTGTGCCGCCATTAATGGCCTGATAAGTGCCTACAACAACAAGCAATTAATTTCTGGTGACTTTTCAATTCCGGAGCCGGTTCATTGATTTTACTGGTATTATATTGATTTTAGGTATCGAGTTAGTAGTTCTTTTGCTGGTTTTTAAGATTCTTATAGGAGGGAAATCGGACAGGCCGTCTATGACCTTAGTTGAAGCAAATATCTCTTTCATGACTAAATAGATTTTAAGAAATTATTTCCTTTTCCTGTGGTTGTGGTTTCGTTTTATTAAGTTATTTCATGTGTTTTGTGATGTTCAACCTAAAGACCTTTGTTACGTTGAGAGTGGCCATTACGTCTATGGAAACGGGACAGGAGACTTTGTTACGTTGACAGTGGCCATTACGTCTATGGAAACGGGACAGGAGACAGGAGCCATATCATAGGTAGGGAACAACAATTCCATCTCTGGTTCGACCCTACTGAAGACTTTCATTACTACACAATTCTTTGGACACCTCGTCAAATCCTGTATGTATAATGATTTTTTTGGTTTAATGTTTACAATGTGAGATGTATTCTGTATTCTGATGTAAGTTGTCTCCTGATGTAAATGTAAGTGTTTTGATGACTATTCGTATTTACTAACAGTGTTTATCACTATTCTCATTAATGCAAGGATTACACCATACTCCCATTTCTGATTGTTTTCATCATTTTCTTGATTTGATAATGACAATGAAATTACCATCATTTTCTTTTGATTTGATAATGACATATGATGAAATTACCATCATTTTCTTGACTTGATGATGACAGATCATGAAATTACTGTGTTCCTACTGTCTGGTATTGCAGGTTCATGGTGGACAGTATTCCCATCAGAACATTTCCTAGGATGAAGAGCCTGGGAGCGATTTACCCTTCCAAACCAATGTCAGTTTATGCAACTATATGGGATGCTTCTTCATGGACAACAAATGGGGGAAGATACAAAGCCAATTACACTTACCATCCATTCCTCGCCACATACACAAACTTCATCACTGTGTCTTGTCCTCCAGTATTGAAGGACGAACTTTATAATATGGATAATCAGTACTGTTCGCAAGGCAGAGTTTTGGACTGTAATTTCCCTCCCGAGCTCAACTAGTACTAGCTTCAAGCTCTGGATGTCGTACAAAAGAATTACATGGTCTACGATTACTGCCAAGATTTTAGGCGATATCCCAAGGGCTCGATGCCTGAATGTTCTGCAGTGCCCACTTCTTCCATTACCTCTGCTACTTCCAAGCATTCAATAAACCTCCCTCGAGTGAGCGAGCAGGAATTAGATCCATGTTTTCGATCTGAATTATCTATTAATAAATTGAAACGGGGTGTGCAATCATGTATTTCATAAATTATACATAATGATTAACAGTTTCAATGCCAGATGAGTACAAAATAAGCTATTTTATGTGCTCTTTCATCTTATTCTACAAGGATTCTCAATGTTGATACCTAGTCAAGAAGAAAAAAATTCGATTCAGATATTTAAGAACAATTTTCTCAAATTTATAGCTTTTAACAATTATGTTTCCCAAAAATAGTAAAGTGGGTTGTCTTACAGCAAGTGAAATACAAATATCTTTGACATTTTAACAAATGAAACTTGATAACTGACTGTCCTATTAGTCCAATTCTAACTCATGGCCTACTGGCATCGATTTTGGTACTTGAGTCAAATCAATGTGTGTTTTTTAAATTCATCATATAATTTGTGTTTTTAAAATTCATCATAGATTTTAATAGATTTGTTTTATTTAGAGGCTATAGATGAGCTGTTATGGATGTGTGTTTTATATTGTTACTTCTTTTTATGTTGTCATGGGGTAGGAAATATAAAAACTGTTATTTTTTGCCTTTTCTATTCATAAAGCATGTTTTCCTGCATAGTATCCTAATCCCTATACTGCAAACTCTTATTTGGAGTGGAGTAAGGATTATGCTTGTCCCAAGCAAGTCTAAGCTTTTCAACTTTTTCGGCTTATTTGCTTATATCAAACATTTATGTAGGGCTTCAACCAATTAACATTTCATTGAGTATGTATTTACAAATCAATGATTTTGGGATCAAATCCCACAAAGCAATTCTATACCTGGTCTTCAAATTCCTTCAAGATTTTAAAAGTAAAACCAATGAATTATCAATATAATTTTACCATAATAAAAAACAATTAGAAAGCCTTTAGCCAGCTCAAATTGCTCATCCATTAGGCTTGAACCAACATCTATTCTAAAAAAATTCAACAATTCCAATTTAATAATCCTATCGGCCTCTCTTTGTACCTTTTGGGACAATTGCTACTATATTACAAAGTAAATTATATGCTTCACTAGCCAATATTGATATCTATATGTTAAAAAGAATTTCCTCATATTATATTAAGACCTTTGAAAATTACAGAAACACTTGATATATTAATTTTGAAGTTCATTAATATATATATATATAGATATATATATATATATATATATATATATATATATGCGCAGGGTAAAGTGATTCTATGGTTTATATATATAAACAATATATTAAAATATCAACAATTATCAAAATTTTAAAAACAAATATTATATATTTGAAATTTTTATTAAAGTTTTTACATTTAATCTTTCTCTTTATTTAAAAAATATATATCCAAACTAAAATTTGTCTGGTTCTTTTATTTGTAGATTGTAAGACATTCCCTTTGAGAAGAACTTTCCTCCCTCCCTTGAGTCATCACTCTGCTCCATTGGATTATATGTTAGACAATTAAAGGGTGTTCTGTCATTGGATATTTAAAGGTGAAGGTAGTTGGAAGTATTTCATTGCCAAGGAAGTTATAAAAATTGTGTGGAATTCACACTCTTCTTTGGCTCCAATTGCAAAAAACAGTGTTGTTATTGGAGTGGAGGAGAGGATAAAAGATGTGAAAACATGTCTGTGCACAACAATGGCTTATGTTTACCACTCTAGCTTTCATCTCATGCATGTCACTACTACACATAAAATAAGATTCTCATTGAATAGGTGGCTAGGGTTACAAACTTAACCAATACTTCTCTAAGTATGGTTGATGCCCTCGATACTTACAAGAAGAATATGGCCCTATAGAGGCCTCCTTCAATGGAGAGATCATCCAAATACTCTAGTCCTTCACATTATTACTCTCTTCCTATTAAAAATTCAGTTTGGGATTTACTAGAGCTCGATGAACTAGTCCCTCATGTTACTGTGTCAAAAGTGGATAAAAGCTCTTCTATATCAAACATTCAATAGGCTATGAACAATGCACTAGATTACTCTGAAAAGAGATTTGTAGTGAAGGCTGTGGTCAGGTTTTATAAGGAAATGATTTGAATCCCCTGTAGTAAAACTAATCTCATTTTGTGGGAACTGGTATGGATTAAACTGTGATCACCAGTTCTACATGTCCCATATCTTCTCGACTCGGTAACAATTTGTAATGTCACCACTACTGGTGCGTCCCATTTTCTACATCTCCCACCTTCTTAACACATTTTTTATGCTTCTCAAAACTCTCTAGGGCTAGAAAGGGTTTTATGGTTTTTTTGTGCAGGAGTGAATGCGGATAGCTTCATATCCCATGACATAAGAGACTAAAGTACATTTTTAGGGCCACATAATGATCAAGCCATAGATATGAGAGTAGACAATGATTTGTTTTCCTTCTATAGCTTTGTTTTCAAGTGTCACCAGGACATGCTATACATGCACACGCTCTGTCAATTCTACAGGAATTGCATAATAGAGGGCACACATGACTTCATCCTCAGAAATGTGGTTTCATTATTCCACAACAGTTCCTTTCTCATGTGCCCAGATTAGATTAAATAAAATTCTAGAGATACAAATCCCATAATAGTTCAGGGTTGAAAGGACCTTTCTTAGTTAAAAGGGTTGGTCTTTCAGTAGTGCACTATGGATGGGACCAAATAATACATGAGGGGTTTCAATACTAATCTAGATGTTCACAAAGTGTATTTCAGTAGACCATGGAAGATCTATTCAAGAACGATTTTATTGAATTCTTATTTGGTGCAAACTCATGATACCCAAAGTCACTTTCAGTTTATACAAATTGTACCCACCCAAATATGTTACTAAATTTCTTCCATGTAATATTCCTCTTTGATGGGATTTATCAAAGGTATATGGTTGGATGCCATGAAAAGTTTTCTCTTAAACAAAAAAAACCTCCAACCATAGTTAGCTGATAGAAACCATAAATAACAAAGTTACATGGCACTATAGTTCTACCTCATGGTGTTGGCAAGGATATTAGCCAGTTTGAGTCGCATGGGCCATCTTCTAGATTTTGAAATGTTATTCCATGTTGGTTACCTTATATCTCCTCGCATATCTTTTTTATTTTTCTTTTCTCTTTAATCTTCGGCATTTTCCTCTTTATGTCCTCCTCTTACCTTATTTTTATGAAGGAAATTATATTGTAATGTAGCTAGAGTTTCATGGTATCAGTCATATGGAATACTTGCGCATTTATTTTATTGCCATGTGTTGTTATTTTGTGCCATGCATTGACATATGGTGCTATTTTGCTCTAATTTGAATTTTTAATACTATCACTGGTATTTATCTGAAAATATATTCATTCATTAGGGGTTATTCCAAAAGAAGAAATCTTATAGTACAATATAAACACATGGCTAGGCTTAGCATAAATGTGTAGTTGTATGTTTAAACAATACAGATATCCATGATTGGTTCTTGCCAAGTTTTTTTTTACATGATATTTATAATTGAATAAGTATTAAAAACTAGTAAAGACAATATCCTTATTAAATGATTTTAGGAATTTTTTCTTTTCAAAATGCAAGAATTCCACGTGTGACTATGACGTACAATTTCATTTCACATAATCATGTTCCAAATGATCATACACACATAAGTTAGATTTGGACAACTATACCAAATAGTTAATCACCTCATCATAGGTGACCAATCCTACCCTTCAAAGGAAAATTACATAAATTTCACGTGAGAAATAATTTGTTCCTTAACAATCAATCAATGTTCCTGTCACAAAAAAAAAGTTTAACATTTTATTAAATATGTGCAGGTGTAGTCCTATCACACAAAATGAAACAAGCTTTATCATTTTATAATTTAATTAAAATGAAACAAAAAATTATATGATTGTAACACTGAATTTACATGTTATGCACATCTTTTGCAAGTTTCTCACTCTAGTTTGAGCTCCTAGATGGTATATATTGTCCTTTCTATATATAGATATAATTTCTATTCTTTTAACATATGGGTTATCACAATTTAATAAAATACATCTCATACTTTCATATGTATTTAAGGATTATTTTGGATTTGTACATCTTCATGACTGTAAGTTTTGAGAAGTTAGACAAAACCTTGATCTCTCTGGCTACATTCATGAGAGAGACAAATATAGTAATTGTTAGGATATTAAACTCATATTATGACTAGTGATTAATTTTTTTATGCTAATATCACATAAAATTTGATCATGTGAGCATGATCACATTCCTGTGATAATGGGTTATATGTGCCTCCAAAATAAACCATACTCTCATTGCCACCTCCATGGGTAGTGAGGGTCTTTCATCTTTTCCATTGAAGTTCCCAAAGGTTATTTTGGGCTCAATCCTTAATAAAATTTCTTGTAACTTCTTGTTAGAGTTAGTACATGTTATCTTCAGTTCTTCCATGTCCAGCATCATTCATGTTTTCTATTGAAGATGGTGAAGCATTACATTGTCTAGATTTATCCCCAACCTAGGCTGGGATGCTTTCCTTAGCTCATACTATCATAGTTTGGGGCGTGAAGTTGAAATTGGCATATAAAGCATGGGTTTGTTAATAAATCATGAATGAAATCATAGTCTATACACGGTATCTAGTTTTACGTGTTGGATTTTTCACCCAAGTCTGATGGGATATTATGCTGTATTATTTTGAAGATGGATTGGTGGCCTCATTAATATTGGGGAATTTTATAAGGATCTATATATATGAATCAAGTTTTTGAATTATTTCATCAATCTTGTCTCCATGAATCAGGCTCTCTTAATATTTCCCACAAATAGATCTCAAATGGTCCACTCATCTGCAAATTCTATTGCAAATTGGAAAACTATTTGTTTACATTGGTTGTTTGGGGATGTATAGGTACAAGGAAGAGGGAATCACCTCATTCCACATCAATTGAATTTTCTCTTTCTTATTTTCCCAATGACCCCATTTTGAGAGATAAAGTTTTGACTCTTAGAACATTGTTGGTCAACATATGTTTTAGTAAATTCCTATATTTTTTCATAATATTGTAAACCTATCGAGATGAGATTCTAAGTAATTGAGCACCTACCTTTTGAGTCTAGGGCTATGCCAATATTAGTTTTTCTCTAGGGAATAATGGGGTAGGGAAGAAGTGGTGTTTCTATTATTTCCAAATGTGGAAGGAATGTGACATGAATTGGGTTGATTATTATCAGGGTCATTGTAGTTCTCTGATTTTAAGGATACCACAATTTCATTTTTAGGTTGACCATACATGAAAAATGAATAATAAACAAGAAATTAGAGGATGGCCACATATGTGCAAATCCTCACAATTTGTGTACTTCTTGGCCTAAAAGTGGAGTTGGTTTAGAACATTAAACAAACTACTATGCTATAACTTCCAAAGTGAATGCTTAGGAAAACCTCACAAGACACTAATGGGATCATCATTCCAGTTAAAGAGGGGATGTTTAACAATAGCCGAATTCTGACATGACAAGTGTTATTATGAATGCATAAGGTCTAATGACATAATCTCATTTGTATAACAAAGAATAACTACAGTGTGAAAAAAGAGACGAATTGCTTGAGACCAATTCCTAATATGAAGACATTGCCTCTATTTTAAATCAACAATTGAAGTAAAATTATGAAACAAACAAATGCCACTGACCATAACCATAATTGTTGCAGAGTATAAGTATTTGGAGGCCCATGGGAATGTAAAATAAAGATATTTTTGATGAAAATAAATTTATTATTAGTGTTATAAAAATATATAGTACAGAGAAATGGAACACATAAAATATTATGGAAACAAAACATAGAAAACACATAAAATAAGACAGACACAAATATATGTGGTTCACCCAATTTGGGCTACGTCCACGAATAAACATCTAGCCCTTCCTTTTATATTATTTATCAAAATAAAGAGATACAACATACAACAAATCCGTTATAATTTCCTCTTCATTTTCACATAGTATCCTCTCTTTCTTACACATAATCATTATACATAGTCCCAATACAATTCCCTCATCTAAAATAAGGGTTTACTTATAGGGAAAAAAATCCTAAATTAACATAAATTTTACCATCAAATCATTTGTCTAGTGAACGACCCAGATTGACTACGAAGTTACAATATTTTATAAGGAAATTTTTTCTCTTTTTTTTTGCTTCAGGGGCCCGCTAGCCCCCTGAAACTCCAACCACGGGGGATGGTCTACCCTAGACCCCCGCAAGGGGGATAATTTTCCCTAGCACCACCTCATATGGAGGGTTGTACAGTCTTCCTGGGATATACATTTGACTGAAACAAGACCTCTGAATCGAGAATATCATCAAGCTCCACACCTATCAATTAGTATTGAATCTAATGTGTAGAGTCTAGAGAGTTATAAACAAAGTGACAAGAAACTCATTTTGCATGTAATGCTTACAAATCAATTTTATAATATTCATGAGAACTATATTTTGGGCTCTATTTTCAAATTCATGAATGAGATTACAAAATTTTTCTAACCCTTTTTGCATGTGCACAGACATTTTTATATATAAATTGTTTGTGTCCAAGCCGTATTATATCTATGTTTTTCTAGAGACTTTCCCTATTTGTACCATATATCACATGTGTTCATACCTACATGAAGCTTAGCTATGTAATTATGATTTCCTACGATTTATTCATTTGTACGTAATATTTTTCTTACAACATTAGTGGGGATTCTATTGAATGATTACATTGTTGTATATAGTATATACTATTTCAACACAAAAGATGTTTGAGAGTTGTTTTCCTTGATGATGCTCATTTCCATCTCAAAAATGGTCCTGTTTTCCTCTGTATGGTGCAGTTACGTTGCACAAATACCTTGATCTTTTCAATATCTGTAGAAGTAATTAAAGTTTACCTTAGCAAACTCTAATTTCTAAGAGCCCTAATATTCTTATCAATTTTCCTTTCAATTTTCAACCATTTATCTGTATTCCTTCAATGTTATAAGAGTTAAAGACTTGTACTTGAGGAAGCACAACCAACTTTTTCTTGGAAGGGCATCAATGGATGTCATAAAATAATTTGGACTTGCCAAAAACTAAATTCTCATCTGACCACAAAGGTCACTACGTGAAATTTTCACATGCATGATTTTTCTTCATCTAATTTTTTGTTCAAATTTATCCTTATGTTTATTGTCATCTAAAATGTGAAAATAACAATAAATCATGCTACATAGGAGGGAAAAATTGAACCATATTGAATTTCATTAATTGATCTAGATTCTAGACTTAGGATATCCATACCTTTCAGGCAATAGTTGATTTTTGGAGTTGTTTTCAGCCACCAATGTTTTTTGTCCTATTGTTGTAATTGTATCCCTATCAAGATCTCCTTCAACAACTTTTGTAACCATTTTATATTTTTCCTTATTGAAACCCTTTTGATCAAATTTAATATTGGAATGATGCTTTAGTATTTTTTGTCTATAATTGCTTCATTAGGCCCAGTATGTACACACTCCATATCTTTAACACCTTCATTAGGCACTTTCACTAAGTTTGTTCCTTGGGGTTTGACAATGTATCGCTTCTCATATCTTAAAGAAATTATCTCTTGGTGACTTTATTTATCATTCAATTATGAAAACCATGAATTTTTTCGCATCATGTGGTGTATTTAATATACCCTTAAGCATATTTTTTATCAATAGTGAAGTAATAAAGAGTCTAAAATCTCTCTTCTCTTCACTATGAAAATTTTGACTAGACTTCTTTTGATAGATATTAGTTGAATTCCCTTTACACTTTCCATGAGAAAATTCACACTTCATTTCTACAATCCTTCTCATAATGGCTAGGTTTTCAACAATAATAGCACTTGCATTTGATAATGGGGTGGAGGTTTCCTCTCCTTTATTCTTTGAAGTTGTGATCTCTTTAGCTTCGTTTCTTGTCACTTTGGTGGCCAAAACTTTGAATTCCTTTGCGCTTGTGCTTTTGACACAAAGGCATGTTCATAACTCTCTTATTCATCATATAGCTTATTTTTGTGATCATATGGTAAGAGCAACCTTCTTAGCTCATTAAATGTGAAGGACATAGCTCATGTTGTTAAGCTAATGCTTGCTACAAACAATCTAAAATATTAAAGAAAATTAATGGCTATATAGACAAGATCCCTATTTTCTATGTTCCACGTCAACTAATAAGTTGATCTCTTATATTTTTGACACTAGGCATATGCTTATGTGGATTTGCTAACATGCAAACCTATATAAAAATAACAATTAAGGAGTGGAGTTAGAAATTGACAACCATTTTCTATGTACATTACCATGTAAGTAGTGCCACATCAACATCTCAAACATTCTCTGTGTTGGAGATAAAATACAAAAAATTCAAACATTCTCTATGTTGAAGATAAAAAATAGGAAATTAGTTGAGTTCATCCAGTGAATGTAACCTTGATCACATAGATATGTACAAAACTTGAACGAACTATTGTTAGTCATGGAGAAGGTTTTATCAATGACGAGCATTAAAAATATTTATAATATATATTAGCATATTTTCCTGGAATGAGGTTACTTTAGTACTCCTTGTCTCATAATTTGTTTCCATTAAATTATTTTATTTTATGATGTATTCATAATATCCTAAGGATCTATTTTCTTTTTAGTCTCCATTGTTAGTTAACTTTGTTGTTGTACTACCAATATAATTGGTATTATAAAGGAATGAATCAGGTCTTTTGAAAAAAACTTGATGTGGGCTGCTTTTTATTTCATCTAATATTTTTTTGAAATTTAACACCTTAGTACTTTTTTTATTTGATTCTCATGTTTCCTCTTTCGTCTTTTTCGAACTTACTTCAGTTTTGCAGATTAAGTAAGAGGAACTCATTTAATGGTTTAGCATCTTTGTACTATCACCTGTGATTTGTTGGACCACTTTTCAGTCTGATTAAAACACATATATTAACTCTTTCATGTTTTTACAAGTAAGATAGATGAGTAGGTTATAAAATTTTGGGTTTATTATTTTACAACCAAGGTGAGGTGTGATCTTCTGATGTGAAAAGAAACAATATTCTCATTGTGGTACTTATGGGTCACACTTGCTTGATTTTCGTGATAATATAGTTTAAATGTTGTTGAATGATCTCTACATTATTTTCGACTGTATGACATGTGTTAGATTTTCTTCACCATAATTTGTTGGATTAAAATAAGAACATGGAAGACACCAAGGAGATTAGGGGTAAAAAGAAATGTGATCTTCTGAATAGTTTGAAGGATCATGAAGGAAATAATATAGGGGTGAGTCAACATCCAGAGGAGAAACATAGGATTTTTTTTGAAGAGGTGTAGTTGATGGTATTCTTGTATACAATATCCAGATTTGAGATATGTGCATTTTTATGCAAGTGTAGATCTTAAGTCACATAGAAATTCAAAATTTTCTTCCAAAATTGATATAGTCCTATGTAGACACATATTTCATCTACAAAAAATCTGCTTTGTTCTAATGAAGATTGTAGATTGTAGGAGGATGAAAACAAGAAGAAATATGGAGGAATTGTACCAGAATGTCCTCTAATTTTGAAGGTATAAAATCACGATCTATTTCTTTATTTACAAGGAATTCATGTTGGCATAATCACACAATTTCGTTAGCTTAAACATAGGCCTCAAATTTGTAAGGCTCAAAAAATAAATATTATAGTAAATGTCTTTAACTTGAACATAGGCCTAAATTTGTAATGCTTTAAAAAGAAATATTGCAATAAGATTTTGTTGTAACATGATCCTGTCTTTTATTCACATTTTTCTCTCTTTCAACAATTATGAAAGAAGCGTTAATTAATGGTATATGTTATGGCCTTAAAACATTTTCTTTATGGTATCTGGTACAATTACTAATTATTAACTACTCATTATTTTACACTAATTTATATATTACCCTATAATATATTATTGGACACTAATCATTATTACTATATTTTGAACTATATTTAGTATTATCTATTTTACTTTACTTTGTTAAATATTTTAATATATATTTTTTCACATTCATGACTATTGGTATAAGTATGGACAGATATTTTTTCAAAATATTATAGTCATTGTTAAAATCATATGGATTCCATTTTTGGTATAATTAATAAATTAATTGTTATAATTGATAAAAAATTTTTTTTTATAAAATTAAAATAATTTAAAATTCCACAATTACTTAAATTCAAGTAATGGTGATATTTTAATTAATTTTAACTTTTAAAAAAATTAAATTAAAAAATAAAATTAATTAAAAATTCACCAATTATTTTAAATTAAGTAATTGGGTTGAATTTTAATAATTTTAACCTTTTTTTTTTTTTTTTTTAAATATCAATTATAACAATTAATTTTATTAATTATAATATAAAATTAAATCGAATATTAAATAATTCAATAATAATAATAACAATTATAAATAAATTAATATCTTTAATTAATAAAATAGTAATGTCGGCTGTCAATTTAGGGTTCCTTTGTGTATTTATATTCAGGTTCCTAGCGCTCTCTCTCTCATCATCTTTCATTCAAATCTTTCTATCCTTCCGAAGCGTCCTGATGATGGACCCCCGTTGGGGTTCGAAACGTCGACAGACTGAAATGAAAACTGTGGATAATCCGGAACATGAAGCTACAAACAATTACCTACAGAGGCTTGAAACCAAACATTCCACTATAACTGCTAGCATGAACTGCCCAACCCGCAAAAATGGCCCTTAGGTTAAGATGACACTTGAACCCGTGACCTGCACAGCAGCACGAACAACTTAGCAGACCCTCCACTGGCCATGAGACCAAACCCCTGCGGGCCCAACTGTCACAAAGTTACATGCATGTTCATAAACAATTACTAACTATTAAAGTATGAGAAGGAGATTACCTCAAGCCTCCGTGTAGATTTGCTGGAGAGCACAAATGTAGCTAGGTGGAAGTCCCCTAAGCCGGCTCCAGATCAAGTCCTACATAAAGAAGAGACAAGCATAATCACAACATACAACTTTGATAACTAATACATGAATGCATAAAGAACGTGTAATTACATACAACTAAGCTACTCATGAAAATAGGTATTAGATAAGAAACTTAATGAATGATAGTAAAGACACCATAGTGTAGACAACACAACTACAGTTATGTATTAATATTGGAAGAGTGATTACAACCATCTGTTGCATTAGCCTTCCTCTACTTTTTCAGCTTCTCTTTCTCTCTCCCTTCTTGCTCACTTCTGATGATATGAGACAATGCTCAATAGTGAAGTATGCTATCCTTTCAAATGGTCTGACCTCTTTCACAATAGCCCTAGCTTTGCTTATGTAGAAATTGATTTAGGGTTGCCAATTTCCTCCTTGAGTTCACTAGGGCAAAAGCAATGAACTTGACATGCTTTTCAGCTCCTTCCCATTTGCCTCCTTATTTCGAATTAGAAATCCTCCAAATAGGTCTATTTTGGATGTTTCCTTTCTTTTCTTGAGTAATTTTAGAAACAAATATCTTGATATTTATGAGTCAATTCATTCCTTTGACCCTTGGAACTTCACCAAGTTTCACTAATGATGTCCCCTAACTAGCAACTTGAGTTAGTAGGGTCAATAACGCACCCTTAGGCTTGGTAACAAGCTTTATAAAGCAGGTTGTTAGTGTACAACCAGCATTAGTGTGGAATCAAGGCCTGTAATTGTGGTCTTTGCTTCAACTATCATGTCTTTTCCCTCTGAGTTGATGAGGAGGTCAATTTGTTGTATAACAGTTTCCCCCTAAAGTATGAGATCAGAGGCTGCAATGATGGTCGAAATAATTTACTTTAACTATGATTTTCCTTCAAAAAGAGAGTGAGATTCAAATCTTTGGGTAGTAAGGGTAACCTGATACAACACATATATAAACTGCTAAAATCATGTCCTGAGTCGAGTGTTCCCATGCTCAGTAGCTATTTCAGAGTGATTTTCTCCAAAGAGATATGACAATACTGGCCGACGATAAGCACAATGCAAATCTGGTGTCATAATAGAATCATCCTGATCAGCTGTCTCCAGAAAACAATATCTGCAGATTGGGAGAGGAAACAAGGCTGAATGATGCAAGCCTCTACCCAAGGACTTCATTTCCGCTTCACCGAATAACATAAATCGATACATGTGAATATAGGACGTCAAACATGCATGAAATCATCTGATTATCGGTCAATAATGGAGACCGTTAACAGTCACAAGGGAGGCCACCAATAATGGTGATGATCTCCAAGATGCATAGTACAATCTAATGAGTTTGAAAGATGTCTTTGTAGTCGAACACCCGTAGAATCACTTAACCAGAAGCTAATAATGAGAACCCCTGATCAAACACAAGGAAACCTACCACTAATGTCTGCAAGTACCAAGGCATTGTATGTGTTTCTTGGTTATCTTCCTAGATAGAGTTTTGAATTCGAGAAGAAGAAACATGTCAAAAGGTAGACAATAATGTGTCCTACATCAATCGACACAAAACATAAAAATATTTTTTTTGTTTTTTGATGAATCTTTTGAGAATTTGGGTCTAAAAAATAGGCAAAATGATGGAAGGTTATGCTTGATGGGTTGATGGAGGAAACAAAAGGTTAAGCCTTAAACAATAGAAGGCATGACAATAGTTTTAGCCATGCATCACTAGACTCATGAACACTACACAGTGTTAGGATACAAAGATGCAATCACATCAGGGTATTTAGGCTAAACTCATAAGGTGGTAGGTTTCATATTGAGAGGTTGTCACAAGGAAGGTTTATATGAGGGAGTCCCATGTTCAAGGGAACGACTACTGCCAAACCACACTTTCTAATACTGAATGCAGCTGTACTGCCAACTTTCCCCGTTTGATTGGTTTAATGAGCCCAAACAGGTAAAATCATCGATATTTTCATTTTTAAAGAGTCTGAAAAGGAACACAAAAAGAGTGACTCTCTGCCCTATCTGATTAGTTTACTGAGTCTAGAAAGGCAAAATCATCGATTTTTTCATGTTTTAAGAGTCTGAAAACTATTGTAAAAAGAGTGACTCTATATCTTGTTTGTGTAATTTAAAGAGTCTAGACATGACAAATCGGTGGTCTTTTCATATTTAGAGAATCTGAAAATATTGTAAAGAGCAACTCCATGGTGGTCCTTTTGTCATAGTTGTTAACCGGGTGTGAGAAAACGTTAATAGTATACCCAGATTAGTCCCTTTTCCATTAGTTAATCTATTAAATATAGATAAAGAGAATCCTATGTTCAATATATGTCAACCTGATTTTGTTACAAGTACGAGGAGACAGACTAAACTTGTTTTTCATCATGAATTTGTAATGAGTCAAGTGATGACAAAATCAATACCTTCATCAAATTTTAACTAGTGAAATGAAGAAAACTCAGGGTATCTTTTTCAGTTTAGTGAGCGAGGAAAATGAGGTAAAAGAACTGCTGATTCCTTCTTCGTAGATTTAGTGAGCTGTAAGGAGGAGAAAAACTCGGGGATTTTTCAATTTAAGAGTGAGAAATGGTCCCAAAAAATAAAGTTCTCTTGTTGCTGCCCTATATTTTTAATGAGCTCGGTGACAAAAACTCAGGATTTTTCAATTTAACGAGTGAGAAAAGTACCTAAAAGAATGCTCAGGTCATCTTTATAAAGTTTAATGATCCTAAACACAAAACTCAGGATTTTTTCAGTTTAATGAGTGAGAAAAAAGCACTTAAAAAGAATGCTCTATTAGTCTTTTTCAGCTTCATGAGCTAGAAAAAGATCAAAAAAGAGTTGCTCAAACCATCATCATATATATTTAATGAGCCCAACAATGAAAAACTCAGAGATGTTTCTATTTTTTAAGGATCAATAAAATATCCCAAAAAGTTCTCTATCATCTTTGTAGTAGTTTAACTAACCCAAAGAAGGAGACTTGAGGTTTTTCAGATTAACGAGCAAGAAAAATACCATAAAAAAGAAAGCTTGATCTTCTTCATGGTAGATTAATGAGCCTGAAGAAGGAGACTTGAGGATTTTTCAAATTAACGAGCAAGAAAAATACCATAAAAGAATGCTCATTCTTCCTTGATCTCATGCTTGACAATAGAAGGGTCTATGCCATGCATTTCCTCATAAGACCAAGGGAAAATATTGCAGAAGTGCCTAAATGAGTAGGTGAAGCTCACAATTTCCTTAGGATTGTGATTGGCTCCAACATGTATGTTTTCCACGATGCCTGTCATGACAGAAATATCGATGAGCAATGTTTTTGAAATATTTCCCATGTTTCATTCCACCTCCAAATTTTGGAGGATCGCATAGGGTGAGGAAACGATTTCATGTGTGTCAGGTAGCAGGATTTGAAGAGGCATTATGTCTGAGTCAGATATCGAAACACGATGATGCGAGTCCTCCCAAGGTTGCTCTTCTAAACACATGATCTCTCCAATAGCTTCATCCTTAGGCAGGACTTGATTGAGTGGATCGAAAGAAGGAGTCATTGTGGAAGGGGCAATAGTACCATTGGCTGTAACCAAAGTGACCAGAGATTCAGATGCAAATTGAATGGCTTGGTAGGCCAATTCAGCTGGCGACAACAACATTTGTTCTCCGTATGTGTTAATGTCTGAAGGAACTGGTAGGATCCATGGATCGGTTTGTTCATGAGGAATAAATGAAAGAATATTGACCATCTGTGAAACCTTCAATGGCTGAAGAGGGAAACAACCCATGAGGGAAGAAGCCTTGAAAAGATTGGTACCTGTACTAACATAATTGTCAGGAACACCACCCACGAAGGGTACATACCTGCTAGGTAATTGAGAGTAATCTGGGGTGCAAAAGGACAGCTAGTCCACTGTGACTATCTTTCCATCCAAGGGAAAGAGTATGATATCGAAGACCCCAGACACAATGGCCTTCATGGCATAAGTCCAAGTGTGGCCCAAAAGCAGATTATAGTCGATTTTATGGTCCACGACTTCAATATCTACCATTACCATTTTCCCACTCATCATGATGGGATAGCTAGCTAGGTAACCTTTTGGGATGAAAGCATGGCCGTCGAAAGCTTGAAGGGAATTCGATGGCAGGGATAGGGTTGGAGAACCTAGGGTGAGCCAACATAAAGCTGACAGATGCAGGTAGAAGCATCTTCATTGATGACAGTTCTATGTATACCTTTACCTTTCAAAAAAAATTTCACTTGAAATGCAAGCTGGTAAGAAAGGGGAGGTTTACATTTTTCCATGTCTAAAACTGCAAGCATGGAATCCTGTGGGTCGATACCACCAATAGCCAAAAGCAAAGCTTTCCTTTATATTGGGCAAGCTTGTAATACGTCGAGCGCTGATAGTGTTGGCAATGCTTGCGCCAAGTCTTCTACAATGTTGTACTTTTGGGCAGCACGTGAAGATGTATTGTGTGTTGTGCGTCAAAGTGCCCCTTTGGGGGGGGGTGAATTACAAGGTCATTAGCTGGCCTTTCGATATGCAAATCAGTCGGCAGCGATGGGTTTTGACCTTAGGAATGTTCCATTGCATGAGCGACAGGAGCTCCATAAGGTTTAGCTCTATTTGTTGATCTACCATTTCAAATGTGTAAATAGTAGAAGATCCTTCACTAGTTGAAGGATGTTGTGAACCATCGTTTCCCCCTTGTGGGGGTTGCGATTGGTTTGAAATAAGGTTTTTCTGCTGCTGAGTGGCAAAAGGATTCCCAAGGACAGGGGGGTCTTACCAGTATCCTTTTTGGCAATGTATTCTGTGCATTCCTGAAGACGTGGACAACGATAGGTCATGTGGTCTTCAGCATAGAATTTGCAAGGAAATCTGGCAGGTTTATCCATTTCATCGTCAATAGGTACAACGGCCTTCTGTTTTAGGTTTGGCTACCTTGTTAATTTCTCCTCAAAAGGAGCAGTCTTTTTCTTATTCTTCTTGTCCTTGCCACCATATTTTTGTGTAGACTACACAGAGTTTATTATGGTGGCAAGAAGAGCAGTTGATTTGGTAGAGGGGTCCACTGTCATCTAGGTAATGTGACCACTGAGTTTTTTTACAACGGTCGCAAAGCTTGTGCCGAAAATCCCGTTGGCGTCTACTCCGGGGTGCTAAGTAGTGGAAACATTGGAGTTACAAGGGGCATCAGGGATTATATCGTAAAGAGTGCCAAATTATGAATATATCAAATCTAAGTGTTGGGCACGACGTATGGATTGGTCTTCTATGACCGCACTACCTAGAGCAACATCTCTAGTGATTTGTGGGAGTAAGGACTTGCAGAACTAGTCTGTTAAGAGAAAATTTTGGAGGGGAGGTTTGACTAACCTCCACCTACATCTCCATTGATGTATATGAGCGGAGATGTGGGTGGTGGTATCCTAATGAAATGAAGTGGGGAGCTCTGTCCTAGTCTCATAGCATATAAGCAATTGGAAGTGCTTTAGGAATTCCATCTCTAAAGCGTAAAAGGTGTTTACTAACGTGCATGGTAACTCAATATACCATTTAGCTGCGTTGTCAGTGAGGGTGCCGGGAAAAAGACGTAACCGAACACTATCATCCACCATAGAGTTTGAAACACACCAAATATGGTAGGTGGTGATATGGGTGCCCCAATCCTCCCCTTGTGTTCGTTTGAAATGAGGGATGTCCGTTAGGATCTTATGCGTGATCAGAAACCATTGTAAGTTTTGATAGATCGGTCAACATGTATAAGTTGAGTATATCCAACGTTGCTAAGAAAGGCAGAGAGTTTGGTGGCCCTGACTCAGACCATGGCGATGACATATGACTTTAGGAGCCTTGTGCTCCTCCCGTTGTTTAACTCTGAATATTATACATGGGTTGCATGGTGCAGTAGCTGCCTTGAGGTATGGTGTTATAGAGTGGATTTCCATGAGGATTTTGATATTGGGGTATAGAATTACCCCCAGGATAAGCAGTGCTCCCTTGAATCATCTGAATGTGTGAGTAGGGTGCCCCCATGGATTGGTTGGGACCTCCTTGAGGATTCCCGCCCAACACAAAACTAACCATTTGTCCTTGGTTGACATAAGGAATGTTCATGTCAATTAGTGATTGACCATGCATGCTTGAGAATGGAGGGGGAACTATTATGTTTCCTACTCGCATGTGCATACTGGGAACCCGCCAAGGTATATGAATCTTGGGGTTTGAATGTACATTTGTGGCTGACCACATTGTTGGTAGATGGGAACTGTGCCCATAGTGCCACATTGAGTGTTATAGGGAGCGCTGTATGTGGCACTTGTCGAAGGTATGCAATTTGACACTAAAGGAGTGGAACCCAGCATCGGATGGGTCCTGCTCGTAGAGGGTGTAATGTGAGTGGTTTTTCCTGGGACAAATGAGATAGCAGGGTTTTCCATTACCAGTGTTGTGGTGATTGTCAACTGGGGAAGTGGTGGAGGACCAAAAGTGTCCCTAAAGTCCCACAACTAGTGAGTCATCGATAGAATAGATGGAAATGTTCCAAATACTGAAGCAGGAAGTACAGGTACCACGGGATCCAAGATTAGGTCCGATGGATTCGTAAGCACAGGGTTTAAGGGAGGAAGGAATCCCTCGATAAAGAAATTCTCTAGCAAACTTGAATCGTCAATTGTCCAAACAGATCCTGAGTGAGATTTGTGAGACTGATTCCCCGAAGAGGGGGAATCTGACTCAATAAAGCACAGCAGATCTTCCACAATGAGTGTGTTGGGTTGTGTTATATTCTTTCCACGTAGTTAACAGGGGGTTTGAGGGGTAACTGTAACCCCACTTTATGGGGTCCAGGACAACGCCCTAAAAAATTTTGATTTTGGACACTATGTTAAGTTGGGCGGACCCACCTATGGTTTTGTGCATGATTTTTTGCACATGTTTTTTGGACGCGATGGTTCTTCAGTCCATGGTATTGGACATGATGGTTTTTTGTCCATGGTATTGGATGTGATGGTTTTCAGTACATGGTATTGGATGCTTTGACATGTATAAATACGTATTTTAAAATTGAAAGGAACATAATGAAAAATCAAGCTAGTAGTCCCAGTTTTGGGATCCAGTGGGAAAATCTCTGTGCATATGTGTTTTATGTGTTATGCTCTTGCATTGTTTATTTTTTTGTGTTTTTGAATTCGTATGAAGGTAATTTCTGTACAGGGTTAAAACCTACATTTGGAATCAAAGAAATTTTTGGCTTCAAGGGGACACCTTCATTGCTAAGGGGTTTCGCTCGGGCCTGTGGTAGACCATGTTCAGTGGGAGATCTGCAAGATCGATTCTGGTGGTGGAAAGATAGAGATCGAGAAATTTAATGATCAGAGTTTTCCATCCTCTGAATCCTCTGAATACAAAACAATACTATAAAAAAATTTCAATTCAATGAAAAAAAGTTGTAGTCTACATATTCATATTCTTTCCATGTATTTTAGTCATTTAGCACATTCATAACCAAAATACTTATTTCCAATGTTTCTTAACAACTACTTGAAACCAAAATAGAGTAGCTATCAACCAACTAAACAGAAGGATGAATAAAAAAATATGGGTCTTTCTTTCATAAAAAAATGCTCTTAAGAAAGAAAAACAAAACTTATTGCCTAAAAAAAATTTGACACAAATTTTTCTAGCAAAATGTAGTTACAAATCTTATTTCAGTCCATGAGAAGGTTTCCTATCCCTTTTGCCTCACAGACACAGCTGGAAATCAAAGTCTTGGGAGACTAACACTTTGTAACAATGTCTACAAAGAGTTAATAGGTCCACTAACGCTCCCTATGAATAGGTACAGTGCTTTATAAAGCTCTGTGTAGCTTGCTAACCTGCATTAGTTGGGGAAATCAGTCAAAAGGAGGGTTTTCAAGATCTAGTTTAGAGATGAATGTATGTAAACAAGATGCAGCAAGACTCTTGGTGGGTCAGAACTGGATTGTAGAAGTATAGGGAGATCCTAGAAGGAGGAAATAACCGAGAAGAGTTTGGGTAGACCGGGAACTAAATGTATAGTCCCCAGTGGAGTCACCAATTTTTCTATGGGGTAAAATTCGCGGTCTATGGAAAATGAAAATACCCTCAAAGGTCTTCTCAGGACTTTTGATGGACAGTAAGATTATCTGCAACTGTCACAATGTTACATGCATGTTCATAAACAATTACTAACTATCAAAGTATGAGAAGGAGATTACCTCAAGCCTCCGCGTAGATTTTCTGGAGAGCACAAATGTAGCTTGGTGGAAGTGCCCTGAGTCGGCTCTAGATCATGTCCTACATAAAGAAGAGACAAGCGTAATCATAGCATACAACTCTTATAACTAATACATGAATACATAAATAAAATGTAATTGCATAGAACTTAGCTACTCATGAAAACAAGTATTAGATAAACCACTTAATGAATGATAGTACTAACACCATAGAGTAGACAACACAACTATAGTTTTGTATTAATATTTGAAGAGGGATTACAACCATATTTTGCATTAGCCTTCCTCTACCCCTTCAACTTATTTCTCTCTCTCTTCATTCTTGCTCACTTCTAATGATATGAGACAATGCTCAATAGTCAAGTATGCTATCCTTCCAAATGCTCTGACCTCTTTCACAATAGCCCTAGCTTTGCTAATGTAGTAATTGAGTTAGGGTTGCCAAGTTCCTTCTTGAGTTCACTAGGGCAAAAGCAATGAAATTTCCATGCTTTTCAGCTCTTTCCCATTTGCCTCCTTCTTTTGAATTAGAAATCCTCAAAATAGGTTGATTTTTGATGTTTCATTGCTTTTCTTGAGTAATTTTAGGAACAAATGTCTAGATATTTATGAGTTAATTCATTCCTTTGACCCTCAGAACTTCACCAAGTTTCACTAACATTGTCCCTTGACTAGAAACTTGAGTTAGTAGGGTCACTAATTCACCCTTAGGCTTGGTAACAAGCTTTATAAAGTAGGGTGTTAGTGTACAACCAACGTTAGTCTTGAATCAAGACTTGTAATTGTGGTATTTGCTTCAACTATCATGTCTTTCCCCTCTAATTTGATGAGAAGGTCAATTTGTTGTATAACAGTGAAAGATAAATCTGAAGAGGATGTCCTTTGGCCCTGAGTGGACGACATCTAAACATTCCAAGACCCTTGAAGGCATTGAAGTTCTTGCAATTGTGTTTAATGACAGTGTTTGGAAAGATGTCAAAAATATTGTTACTGTTATGGAGTACCTTATTAGAGTTCTTAGGTACTTCAAGTCTTTTAACTTTTTCATGTTTTAAATTTCATTTCAAGCTTCTTTTTATTTTCAATGTTTCATATTAATTTAAATTTGAAAGCTTGAACTTTCAAGATGGTTGATGGTGACAAACTCACTATGGGTTACATTTATGAGGCAATGGATCTCATGAAGGAGGCCATCAAAAGAAGATATGGGGATGAGGAAGCAAAGTATATGCTTCTTTGGGAAATTATTGATGCGCATTGGGATAAAAAATTGTATTCCCCCTTACATGCTGCTAGGTACTTCTTAAACCCATAGTATTTTTATGATAAGAGAAAATTTAGTGAGGATGGGTAGATTCACAGTGGACTTATGACATGCATGGAAAGGTGCTTTCCTAATCCACAATTTCAAAGTTGTGTATTTTCCCAACCATACAATTATAGAGCACCACCTGAATTATTTTGCTATACCAGTGTTATACAAGAAAGGTCTAAGGTGTTGCCAAGTACCCTTTGAGGCTTGAAGGCTTTATCATTTCATTAAATTTGTTCAAACTTTACTTTGTATGTTAATTTTTTTATTAAATTTTGTTGTCTTTTTAAGTTTTTACTATTTAGTATTCAGTACATCTACTCATGAACCCTTGCCACTTGCTAGGTTTTTGGTGGAAAAACTTTTCTAGTGATACGCCATATTTGAAGAGATTTGCTATTTGAATCTTAAACCAAGCATGTAGTGCTTTAAGTTGTGAGTGTAACACAAGCATGTTTGAGAAAATACATTCTAAGAAACAAAACCGATTGACACAAAAGTGCTTAAATGACCTTGTATTTTTCCATTACAATCTACAACTTTGCAACAAGAAAATACAAGGTGAGAGCTTGAATTTGAAGGTTTCATAATCTGATTTGGAATTTAAAGTTTAAACTTTAAAATTCAAAGTCAAACTTAAATTGACATTTCAATGTCTCGTGATAATGGTAGGTTTGGATAATTCACTAATAGACCATGAAGAGATATACTTACAAACTACAAATGCAGTAGATTGGGTCCAATTAGAGGAGGCTCCTCTTTTAAGCCTACATGACTTGAAGAAATTTAAGAGTCAAGAAAGCAGAGGAGTGGGAAGAATCACTTCTATTTCTCACTCTTAAGAGTCGTAGACTCTTAGTTATTGATTTTTTCTAATTAGTATGCAGTTGTTTGTAAACTTTTAGAAACAATTGGTTCTAGTTCTATGTAGTTAGTAGTTAGGAGTCATGACTCAGTACTTCGGATCATGTTTGGACTCATAACATATATGAGATGCTTATTCATTCATGATATTTTGGGCATATATTGATATTATGAATTGTTTTGACTTGGTTTTACCAAATATCAATGAAAAATGTTTTTTTTTTTTTTTTTTTAATTAAATATATGTGCATATTTTTATTTATTGAATTCACTGATTTATCTCAATTTTGTTTCCAATTTTTCCCCAATATGATTAAAACTCTTAGCTCTTTTGCCTCACCCATTTATTGTCTATTCTGAGTTTGGTAAAATTGGTTACAAGTTTCATTCTTCACTTATGAGTGCTAAGGTGTGCTAGAGAGTGCCAATGCATGCTGAGGAGTGTTAGGGAGTACTAGGACAACACAAGGTAGAACTAGGTCAAAATGCATGGAAGTGAATGAATATGAGGGTGTGTTGGGGAGTGCCAATCAGTGATATTTGTCATGCCAAGGAGGGAGTGACAAGGTATGCTAAGAATGGGTAAGGCATGCCAGGCAATATTAGGGATTTCAAAAGGTTCTAGAGTGTGCTAGGTAGTTTTGGGGTGTGCTAACATGTGCCGAATAGTGCCAAGGCATTCTAGGTGATAAGACATGCTAAGATGTGCAAGGTTGATAGAGTATGCCAACATGCATCAAGGAGTTTCAAGGAAACAAAAGGAATAACCAAGCTAAAATTAAAGGAAATGAACACATAAGAGGGTTAATAAGTTGGCAATTTATCTTTTCAAAAGGGGCATGCTAGGCAGACTAATACAATGTTCCAATACATGCCAAGTGCCAATGTGTGCCAAGTGCTAATTTTTGTTAATACAATATTATTCCAAGGAGTTCCAAGGCATTCTAGAGACTATAGGGAATGCCAACACATGATAGGGGAGTGTTATCCTATGCTATGGCATGCCAACATGTGCTTTGGCATCCTACTCATGGAAAGATGTTCTAGGTACAAATATGTTCCAAGTACAAAGATGTTCCAAGACATGGAAGGTGCCAAGGAATGTTAGTGTATTGTTCCAAAGAATGTTAAGGTGTGCCATGAGTGTTAAGGAGTGCTAGGTCTCTCTCATTAAAATAATTGGAAGAGCTTGATTATGTATTAAAGGAAATTTTCTAGATAATAAACCTAATAGAGATTAATGATGTGTTGACTCATAAGAAGACTATATTCTTATGACTTGAGGGAAATGATAAACACTAATTACTTCTTAATACATTGAATGACTATTATAGCCACTATGACCTTGGACACATAATGAAAAAGACTCCACAACAATGGCCTTAAATCATTATATTTTGACAAAAAATATAGTAATAGGTACATAGCATCATCAAAAACTCATTGGAATGACCAATGATTATGAACATTTTTTTAATGTCACCAAAAGTAACAAAAAAGAGCATTGGCGAGGGTCAATAAAATATCGTCACTCGAAGTGTCACCAAAGAGATAATTAGTGATGGGCCTTTAGCGACCCTCACCAAAAGTGTCACCAAAGAGAGAATTAGTGATGTGAAATTAACGACCCCCACCAAAAGTGTCATTGCAAATTGCTTTGGTTACAAACCTTAAAGGACCATCACTATACACACTTACAAAAACGATTTTTTAAAGACCGTCACCATATGAAACATTGGTGATGGACCTTAAAGGTCTATCACAGGCATGAAGTGTCTTCAAAAACTCATTGGAATGATAAATAATGATGAAAATTTATTGACTGTCACCAAAATTAACCAGAAAGATCGTTGGTGATGGTCAATAGAATATCGTCACTAGAAGTGTCACCAAAGAGAGAATTAGTGATGGGCCTTTAACAATCCTCACCAAAAGTGTCACCAAAGGGAGAATTAGTGATATCCCTTTAACGACCCTCACCAAAAGTGTCATTGAAAATGGCTTTGGTGACAAACCATAAAGGACCATTACTATATACACTTACAACAATGTTTTTTTAAAGATCGTCACCATATGCGACATTGGTGATGGACCTTAAAGGTCCATCACCAGCATGACCCTCACTAATGACCTTTTTTCATGTAGTGAGTTGTCTTAAAATAACCCTTCCCATCACACCAGACCCAGTTGGTAGACCAACCTTAGTCTTCTGCTTCCTCAGGTTCCCAAGTGTTCGTGATGTAAGTTTCATCACCTCTCTCGATCGCTGCTCGCACTAAGAATTATCAAGTCACGTCTAAGTAGACGATGGACGAATAAGCCACTGATACTCCTTCTACCTCTACTCCATCTAGTTCTAGTCTACTCCATATCGAGCGTCCTAACAGTGAGTCCATCATTTGGCCACCTCCCAAAGGTGTTCTTCGGAAGCCATATTTTAATCTGAATGCTAGAGCTGCATAACATTACAATATTGTTGAGGATTTAGCTCAGGCACGTTTGGAAATTTCTGCCTTGGTGGTTCTCTAATCATGTCCAACGCAATGGAAGTCACTGTTATCTGCTATAGATTCTATAGATCCTTCTAATTCAAGTCTGATTGCTTTCGACCAATACAATCATGTGCCTCGTCTTCCTCATAATAGTGCATTTCTCATATAGGTCCTTATCAAAGGAAAGATGATTCATCAAATGGCTATTGATGAAGGTGCCTCTACCTACAACATGTCAGTTTTGTGTTGGAAAGCCATTGGATCTCCTTATCTTAACCAATCTCCTAATACCTTAGAAGCCTTTGATGGAAGAGGTTCACATCCATATGGTATTCTCACAAACTTGATTATTACATTAGAAGGAAATATTGTTGAATTAGAAGTAGAAGTTGTAGATTCCAAACTCAACTACAACCTTCTTCCCGGGTGAAGCTGGACTCATGCCATGTTTTGTCTGGTGTCTTATTTGTTTTGTGTACTTTGTTTTCCTCATGAAGGAATTTTTTCACGGTTGATCAACTATCCTTCTTTTCTTCTGGTTCATGGAACGACAACATCCCTTATGTGGGAAATATTGAGATTCCTTACGAGAGCATGGGGGCAGGTCTCTTCAAAGACTCTGCCTTAATGGGTACTTTTACTCTCCCACCTTTGAATGTTCATTTGGTCAATACGATCTTGGACTCTATGGATCATTGGATTATCCCTACGGATGATCGAATTGACTCATTTGGTGATGCTATGGCTTTAAGTCCATTAGGGATAAATTATCAAGAAATTGTCTTAACTTCAATGGTCACTTCAGAAAGTCATATTGTCTTCAGTGTCAATATGGACACTTACATCCCATATCCCCAGCATGGTTCTTGGGATTCTCTAGATCATTTCAATGAGACATTCCCCACCAATGAGAGTATCATTGATGTCATGTCTCTGGATGAAACTCTATGGAACGATCTATCTCATTGTTCTTATTTTCTTCCTAGCCTTGATGAGATGCCTTCCTGTCTTGAAGTTCTTTTTTCTCACTCTCCTACACCTCCACTTCAGATACCTATCCTACTGCATGAAGTCTTACCAAAGGGTAATATGGGGAACATCATTGCAACCCTGTTTGTTGACATTTTACTTTACCCTAAAATTTTCAAAATATTTCAACTAGGGGCACTTTTTCCTTGTCATGAGATCATGTTTTTCATGCCTCCTTCCGTGATATTTTTTCACTGAGTCCCTACTGTTTGCATATTATCTCAATCGGGTTTTCATATTATGACTCTCAACTCTCACTCGCCTGAGGGGCATGGGGGAATAACCTTTTATGAGTTTTACTCTATTGTTTGGCCAAGTCAATGCTTCCACGTCATGTCAACAGTGAAACTTAGGTTTTATTCTCTGTTGATTGATTACCCAAGTCCATAAATTGACTCCATCTAAAATTTTTACACGTGAAATTCGAGTAATAATGTTTGTACATTAGTGTGCATTTTTATTTTTGGTGTGTTTGTTTTCTTTGCAGACATATGTTTTCCTTCTTACCCTATGTTCCACTTGGTTTGCAAATGTCGTCAGGTCATTACGCTGGTTTTGTTGATGGTGCTTGTCAAAGAATACAAAACCTCTCTTATGCAACATAGGTACTCTATGACCCTAATGGTGAGCTAATTAACTTACACGGTATCTTCCTTCCTCGAACAACCAATAATATTGTTGAATATAGTGCATTTACTAAACTCTTGCTAGAAGTAGTTGCTCTTGGAATTATGGATTTAATTGTCAAGTTGGATTTGCATCTCATTGTGTTACAATTAAACAATCATTACTTAGTGAGAAATCCACAAATATTGTTTATGTATCTATGTGTTATATTGTTTGAAAGAAATTTTGATTACATTACATATCAAAATATTCCACATAATTTAAATACATTAACTGATGCATTAGCAAATTTTGTTCTTGATAGACATTTGTGTCATTTATAAAACTGAATCATGTTATGAACACATAAGTAGAAATAAGACATGCATACACACACACAGACACACACACACACACACACACACACACACAAACACATAGATATATATCGCATTTGCGAAATTTTTACATCAAAATGTCAAAAATATAGTGCTCTGGGACACTTTGATTTCAAAGCCTACAAAATGTGTAAATGACTAGATAAACTATCAAACTACATGGTGCTCGTGATAACACAAGACTGCCCTAATCACTCGGCCTAGCAGCTAACACATTCTCACAAAAACTCCCACAGTGTGTCTCTACCAACACAGTTGAACATCATCAATAGTGGCATAATATGGAACACCTCACATTATTGTTGCCAGATTGCACTCCATCTCGGCTAAGGGGTTAGCCCCTTCTTTGTAGTTTGCACCTACTATCAGATGAGTAGCTCATGGTGCAATTGGCAACATGCTTGGTGGTCTTTATGGTCCCACATATGCACATTTATCATAAGTTGAGTCTTAGTTTACTCTTTTTACAAAAAGTAAATCATAAAACTTGAAAAAATCCAAAAAACAAGTTTTTACCTACATCGGTCCACTGTTCGCTTGGTGGTAGAGGTAGATTTGGATCCCACTTGAAATTTGTGCCAGCATTAGCATAGTAATCTACCACAAGTAGTTGGCATTCTAGCCAAGTGAAGAACTTTGGTGGATAATGCATATGTTGACCCATGCCTCCTCGAGGCATGAGATGGCCCCATATCACAAGTCTCGGACCTTGGAGGGCAGGATCTAGTACCTCTTCCCACTGATACTAGAATAGGGGACCTTGCTCCAAAAAGAAGGTCACCAGTATAGAACCGAACCTGAACTTCTTTAGGTGTCCATGCTTCCCCTTGGTCAGTTGACATTTCATGTTTGCAAAAAGGCCTCCACATGAGTTGAAGATGGTGGGGCTCAAGCATGTGATCACATATAGGAACTAGATTTTGAAGCCTCATGCAAGGCTTGCATGCTAGACACATGTGCTGTAGTGAAAAAAATCATTCTCTGGACACGGTTGTTGGTGATTGTTGCAATCTTCACCTTACCTCCATTGGTTATTCAACACTAGGACAATACCTCTATACTAAACCCCTGGTACTCTACCCTCCTTTGAGAGATCTAAATAGTTGAGCTACCCTCATTGGGACAATCATGTGATGAAGTAGATATTGATTTCCTCTAGTTCTAGTTCCTAGCCTTTTATGATGAAGATCTCTCGATCTACATCCCAAAGACTGATTAGATAGGGTAGCAAATCCATTTAAGCCCTCAATCGTGTGGTCTTGAAGAATTTTAGTAGTCTGTAATCCCTCTGAGTGTTTATGCATGTAGGATCTTTAGCTTCTTGATGATCTTTGGCCTCATGGCCTCTTTCTTTCCACACCAAGACCATATTCTCCTACAAAAAAACATTCAAACACTTATCAATGCCCTTTTCATGGATCAAAATCATCATTTTTTACTTAAACTAGAGTTTTATTTCTTTAAAATCTACCCTTAGTGTCCTCACGGCTGTTTTTAAAAATAGTGCAAGGGCATCACGCAAGCCTATAGGTTTGAGTGAGACCATCGTGGGTTCGATAACCATACCCATGATTGTCGCCCGCACCCTAAATTTTTAAAAATCCTCCTTTTTAGCATAAAAATCACCATTTTAAATGCATAAAAAAAGTAATAAAATGCAAGAGCAGGGATGAGGCTCTTACTTGTCACAGACAGTTCATGAAATGGTACCATGGATCTCCTGTAGCAGCCACTAGAAAATGAAGAGAATTAGGGCACAAAAATAACTTTCAGAGCTGATTTTGGTAAAATGGTAAAATGTTAAATTACGTTTACCTATTAGCAAGTTTTGAGAGTCATTTTGTCAATATTTTTTGTAATATTTTGATATTTTCTCTCGATATCGGTGATGGGTGTGTTTCTCGTGCAGTTACAGGTGCCTTCAATGTGAACAATGATCATTATTGACTGATTTTGGGAGTTTTATTTTATCTCTTTTTTGGACTCGTTAAACAAACAAAAAAGGAACTCCCCTTGAGTCATCTTTCATCTCTTTTCTAACTCTCGAAAAATGAAAAGATTTTCGAGTACTTGTCATTTTGGTCTATTTAAAGTAAATGAATCAATGTGACCTCAGTATATGTTTACCCCTTTTTCAGGCTGAGATTGACTATTTATGAAAAAATTACACCTTGGTCAACATGGTCAAGAGTTTCCCTCAGATATTGTTTTCTACCTTTTCAGGTTCGAGGGACAAATTATGAAAAGGGACATGATGGATTTTTCTTTTTCATCTCTTTTTAAAACTCTCTAAGGGTGAAAAGGATACCGAGCTCTTCTTACGTTGAGCTTGTTAAAACTTTGTGATGGAATACTCGTCACCATGATGAGACCGAGCTTCTCCTTCCTAGGGCTAGTACAACTTAGTAGGATGGATTCATTCAGAGAATGAAATTACATGACAAGAATATGGTATCTCCTTCAATCTTGTGTTAAAAATAATTTGGGTACTCCTTAGAAATAGCGGGGAAAAATGAATATGTGACATCCTTTGTATAAGAAGCATGTTTCTCTTGAACATGACACTCTTCTACTCTCATGTTAGGTTTGGGATATCATCATTTAGTAACATTTCCTCCAGGGTTTGGATGATCCATTTTGCCTCTCATTTGACTATTCCACACTGTCATCATGACCATTAGTCCTATGTCGATTTACATGTTGCCACACACCGGAGTCGGATCGCCAATATCTTCAAGAGAAGTCCGATATGCAGTTATTTACCTATACATTATTTGACTCATTTATACAGGCCTAAAAATTATTACACTTTATTCCTTGTTTCATGTTGATGATGGGGGATTCATCATTTCCATCCTTCGACGGGCCACTTCCTCTATAATTTAGCTCATTATCCAGGAAAATGACTTAGGAAATCTCTTTTAGTTCCTTAGAGTTGGCATGTCCTAATGTCTAGTTCTTCACATTCGACGATTGGTCTTCATTATTGGCTTTGATTGGCTGATTCCATGAGTGTTCAACCTCAGGTTCATTATGAAATTCATGAATTGTATTATTTTACCTTGAGATCCATTGTCATTATTGGTGCTTTCTGTCATACATATTAACAGTCCACATCATTGGCCAATAATTAGGTGGTTTTCTACCATGTTTGACTTCAACACTTTTATTTGCATGTTAGGATTCACACATTGATCAAGTCAGTTGGAGTGAAAGACGCTGATTCTTGTCTATTATGACTCACACTACATCGAGTTATATGTCATTCATGATTGTACACATATTTCTACTATACGGATGGCCGTGACCATACCGTGAGACTTTATATTTATGATTATCCTAATTATCTGGATTGTTGCACCCATGCCATGGATCTTTTCATATATTCTTCATCATCCTGATGGTTGTGTCCATGTCGTCGAATCATGTATTGATCTTATATATATATATATATATATATGTATATGTATATGTATATGTATATGTATATGTATATGTATATGTATATGTATATATTATATATATGTATATATATGTATATATATGTATGTATATGTATATGTATATGTATATGTATATGTATATGTATATGTATATGTATATGTATATGTATATGTATATGTACATGTATATGCATCCTTGATTTTCAGCTCTCCTGACAGTGTGTCCCCGTCCTTGCCAAAAGCGTGTAAAGCATCTCAGTCATCACTCCTCATTCTGCCTTCATGCTTTATGGGGCATCTGTTACACAATATTTTTTCACGCCTCTTGCACTTCCCTGTGACATACCATGAAGTTCCCAAAACATGATCATTATACATTATACTCATCCATGTATACAGTTCAGATCCATCCTTTAACTTTTCTTGGAAAATCTCTCGATCTTTCACTGAAGAAATAGCTCTTAAAACGCTAAAATGAGGGTCATCACCATTATGAAGCTCAAAACCACTATGATCACATGTTGCACCATGTTGAGCCAGTGATGGAATCTCTCTGTTCTCTTTCATACCCGTGATGGTCTCTAAGAGGAATGTTTCCCAAAGAGGACTAGAAGCTTCTAGAGCAGCAAGTTGGAGGTGGTTTCACATAGGTGAGGTCGAATCCTCCTAATTTAACCTCATTATCTGATCCCTATGAGCTACCTCCTTGAGATGTGGGCCTAATCCTGTCTTTGGAGAAGTCCTAACTCCCTCTCTGAGCCTATAAATTCCTCCTCTCCCATTCCCAAATGGTTAATCTATGTCAAATTTCACCCCTGTGGTGATCTTGTGCTTAAAGGCTATTCATTAAACTTGGAGAAGGAGTGTTTGGAGAGTTTATTGGCTTGGACTTAGATTACCACTCAAGGAGAGACTTTCAACATCAAGACTATGGTTGTAAGCTTCCCTTTATTCTTTGAATAATATACAACTATTGGCTCATCTTCCCAAAATATATATGTTTATGTATGTATTAGCTTGGCATTCCTTCATGAGCTAAGTAGGTTATTATTACATTATATATTGGTTTTGGCATGGTTCGTTGTCTCTTGACCACTTGTGCAGGTACATAAGTACTAAAAGAAGCAGGAACAAGCTCGTGACACAAGCAGTTCGAGAATCTCAACAAAGGAAATCAGAATAGCATCAGAGCGAGGTAGTTAATATCTGTCATTCTACTTTTCAATTATAATCTTCGAATATGTGTATTTGATTGTCACTTCAGTTGCTCAACCCACTCCTTGGGCTAGAGGGATCGTCTCCATACATAGAGAGGATAACCTTGTCAACAAGCCGTCATTAGGACAAAGTGTATAGGGCTAAAGACTTAGGTTTTTTTTTTTAAACAATACCATAAAGTATATTAAGTGCCATGTTTTTCAATTGTTGGAATTTATTCTCATCTCAACCTTCTGTGGAGATCTCCAAGTCGAAGTTGACCACCAGCCAACCATTATTAAAGTTCAAGTTGAAATTGACCCATGATTAGTGCTAACCTTAGTCGGTCCCAACCCTGACTTGAGTGGGACCCAGTCAACCAAGTTGGTAAAAGTACAATTCAGCTAATCACGAGGAAGGAAGGGTGAATATTTGG
This sequence comes from Pinus taeda, assembly GCA_000404065.3. Taxonomy (NCBI): domain Eukaryota; kingdom Viridiplantae; phylum Streptophyta; class Pinopsida; order Pinales; family Pinaceae; genus Pinus; species Pinus taeda. Next base: position 7,847 of record APFE031263354.1, on the reverse strand, counting down.
TTATATGTTACGGTTGTGAGGCTCCATTAGAATGGGACTTCAACAATGAGAAGAGGCTATGAGAAAGAGGATTGGCTCTACTAGTAAAAGAAAGGTAAGAGGAATTCCCTCCAACCTTTACATTGTAAAGTGGTCCTTCCACATCCATGAGGTATAAAGGGTTTGAATTGGTACTTTTAAAAAGGGACTCATCCTTCCCTTTAGCATATTATATATGTCTTGAACCCATGTTGGTTTTTTTATAATAAAATTTTGGATCTGGTGGTTTTTTGTTTTATAAAGAAATACTCCCACTTCGTTATGAAATTATTAGTTTACAAAAAGGATTTACTCCCATAGTTACATTGAAGGAAATGGATTTCTCACATATGATTGGAGAGTTACATATTTTCAGCATCAAAGTGGTATCAGAGAATGTTTAAGCCTACTTGTTGATGATTGAAGGAATTTGAAGAAAATGATAGCATGGGAGGAAAATTAGCATAGGAGACATCAACACGGAATATTTTTAAGACATAATTGGTGGTGTAATGTGTACATAGATAGCGACATTGGATAGCATAGAAAATCATGGTAGAAAAAGGTATCATTTGACTAGCATTGGACGAAAAGTACAAAGCTAGTAGGGATTGATTGAAGACTATATTGAGAATAGGGGATCATAGCTTTGAAGCTATGACATGAAAACTAAGCGAGTATACTCTCTAAAAAGTAGATAGAACTATATTTTCTCATTGAAGTGAAGGAGATTCCAACATGATTAGGCTTGTAGGAATTTGAATGAGGGAAATTTGATTTTGCATTGCAATTTATATTGAATTTGGATATTGACGATTACAGGATGAAGCTGAGGGAGAACACTAATGTTCCTACAAGTAAATATACAAAGGACTAATATCTTGACTTAGAATGAAATTAAAGGATTGTAATAGTGAAGATAGAGTCAATAAAGAATTAGAGATTGGAGGTGATTGTAAAGGATTGAAGGAGCCAATGTACTCTTAAGATGGAAATTTTTAAAGAATACATAATAGGTGTACTGTTGAAAAAAAATTGATTTAGAGGAATGGATCAAAAGAAGGAATAAATGAGAATTATTCTCTTGATACAAATATTTAAGAGTTTATTATTTGGAAACTAAATTTGGTTTTGCAGGTTGTAGGAAAGAAATATTAATAGCAACAATTACAATAGTGAAGTTATGATAGAAGAATAGGGATCATATAAATATATCAAGTGAAGGAGTTTGTGATAGAACCCTAGTAGAAAAATGGAATTTCTAAAAGAGAAAAGGACAACATAAGTTATCAAAGGAGGAAGAGAGAAGTGAGAAGTTAAAGATGTGAAATCCTGATTAACATTGGAAGATTAGGAGCAAGAGTGCTCAAGAAGAGGTTCTACTTCATACAACTAGAAGAGATGATACCAAGAGAATGAATTGGTACTGGTGACAAGTGGCATATTTCTTATAAAGATGGGAAAGGGTTGTTGTAGTTGATAAGTGGAGAAATACAGTCCTTAGAAGAATGAGGTGAGAATGACTAGTGATATTCATGTCAAGGGTTTAGAGAGAATTCATAATCAGGTGGAAGATAATGCCAAAAAAGTTGGCATGAGACAGATGGTTGATGTCAATTCTAGGAAATAGATGTATGAGTTGAAATCAAAACTCAGTAACATAGAAAAATTTCTAAAATAATATGAGGAGGATCAAATATATGCTTAGACAATGAAAAAGAATAGGGTGAAATGACAAATATTTAAAGTGAAGATAAAGCACAAGTTTTGTGCTAGATTAGGGAATGAACTCAAAACAATTGAGTATGAGGTGGTAGTACACTATTGTGAACCAAAGCAGGGATGAAATCTCAGAGAGAATGATAATAATGAAGATGTTGAAAAGATACTTGTTGAAATTCTCATAAATTGTTTGAAAAATCAACATAAATATTTGATGGACAAACCATTTGTTGAAGCTAAAGAGCATATCAATTTTAAATTTGATAGTGGGTGTATGGGTGAAGGATTTGTTGTAGATGATGAATGGAACACTAAATCTGTTCCATGTAGGGATGAAGAACAACAACTACATACAATGATTATGGAAGGTGAATAATATTTATTGGGAATTGTCTTAAAATAAGAAAATAATTTAAATTCTCTTAAAAGATAATGAAATACATAGTTGTCTTGAAAAGACAATCAAAATGGAAATCATGCACAGTGGATAAATGCAACCATGGAGGAACTGTTTGAAGCACCTATCATTGTAGATAACTTGGAAGAGTTGGGTCATGGATATAGTTCAAAGAATCATAAAGAGGAAGAGTAGAATTCATATCTAATTTTGACTAATATTGATGAAGAGCATCATTTGGATGGAATGTTGATACATTTTGACAAGGAAATGAAATTTTTGGAAGAAAAATATGAAGTAGAAAAGTTTTTATTTCTATAAGCGATGTCTGGGATAGATAATTTTTAATTATTTGAAAATGTGTTTGAGGTTTATAGATATTAATTGAGAATGTGCATTATAGACATTGAATATGGCAAAGTTGAAAAGGAAACTACTCCAATGAAGAAAGAAAATGAAGATATTATAAATCATTTGAATATTTCAGTGTTGTATGATTTGATTTAAAACTAATTAGTGGTTTGTGTCTGCAAGCAGTGAGGAATGTAAGGATACACAAACTCATAATTATTTCATATCATTAGAGGATAGAACATTGTCTCATATAACTAGTAAAAATGGAAGACATGAATATTCAATGAGTGAAAGTATTAGAAACTACAAAGAGGATGAAGATGTGTAGGGAACAAGGAGCTTGCTTCGATATAATTTAGTTGATGAAGTACAATAAATATTTGAAGAGTAACTTGCAAGAAATGAAATGACAACATAGGATGACAATACTAAAGGAGAGTGGAGAAAGACTATGTAGGAAACCTTGTATAAAAATATAAATTGTTTGTTGGAAATATGTCGTTTTAGTAAGATCTAAGAAATAAGTTTGTTAGAGAATTCATCTAAAATGAATTTATAGCTTAAGGATATGGAACATTAAATGAAAATTTCGGTTGAAAATGAGCAGAGGCATAAGGAGCTAGAAATGGTAATGGCCATGCAATTGTTTTGTGAAATTTATCAACAACTAAAAATTCAAAAGTAAAGTATACTAGCATATAGCACAATTAGACATCGAATTTGATGAAGCATGAAGTTTAATGAAGAAGGAAACTAGATGGAGTTACCATGGAGGAATAAGTACAATAAAAAACAAATTATAGTTGACTAAGAGTGATTACATCAATACGATTATGTGTAGGTAGCAAAGCAAGAGGCAGATCTTGGAAAGAGGAATGTGCAATAGACAGTGAAGTAAGATAGTAAAAGAGGAGAATATTGCAACAAAATGAGTGGACAACAACAATAGAAGACATGGGATACATGAGGAATCTAACAAAAAAGCACATAATCAGGAGATGATGAATATGTTTTTCCTGTGGAGCCCGATCTAGGAGCATAAAATATCAAATTAAAACTTGTTGGTTAGACCTAGGTGTATTGGCATTTACCAAAGGATTTGGTTCCAAAAACTGAGTTTATTTTGTTACGTAATTGTAATTTTATATGTTTCTATGGAATTCTAGAAAGATATTATCACTGAGGTAATGGGTGTGTAAATGGATCTTCATATGATAATGGATCTTGAGAACCGTGAGGCTTTAGATAAATCCTAAAGCTATCTCTCGAGCATTTTATGGATCTAGAAGTTATTAATTGAGTGAATATTATGGATTTGAACTAATTATAGTTCAGAATCATCTTGTATAATTTGTAAATTGAGAGAGCCAATCAGAAGGAGATATTAAGAAGAATAAATAAATTATTGATTGACGAGGCCAAGTATGGAAAAAGGGCCAAAGAGAGACCAATTAATGTAAACCAAGCCCAAGAAAGGCCTCATATGTAAATGAAATGTACAGTTAGTGTGTAATTAATTAATGAAGAGTAAAACTCTAGCTTGAGTGATCTGAAATCAATTGGTGTGGATACGAAACTTCCTTATAGTGTAAAATTGAATCCCTGTAATCATATTAGATATAGTGTGTTATAGGATTATTACAGTAAAACTCAGGAGAGAATATGAGTTTGATGTACTGTTATGTCCCTATAATACTAGTGTATTCCCTCATTGCTATTGTCATTCTAGCCCCTTATTTTTATTGGTATGCCCATGTAGTACTCGTATTATTATTATTGTGCCCCATAGAAGCCTACTACTGTTACTTTTGTTCCCTTACATTATTATTGTTATGTTGGCTCTCATTATATTGCTACCCCTTAGAATCCTATATATAGAAAGGAGGTTATGTCATTTGAATCATCCAATAATTGTTCATTTAGGTAGTGTAAAGGATGTTTCCCCTTCGAAGAGGCTAATTTTGAAGTCGTTGATCTACTACTTCTTCTTTTCATGTCAGATGGTTGCATAACATTTGGTATGAGAGGTTTGGATTCTACGGTTTTACTACTTCAAATAGGTCATCATGGAATTTTTGTTATAATTCATTTTCTAAAAAAATTGAGAAGCTCAAATTAAAACCCATTTGAACCAAAATCTTGATGAATCTCTTGTATGAATTTCATATGCTTTCATGCTATATTGTCAGTGATATGATCCAAGGATGTTAGGGTTCTGGTAGGCTCCCAAATTCCATCTCGAACAAGGGACCTTGGTAAAATCGTCGTACCTTTCCCTTTGAGAATTGGATTAAATTTGCATAAAATGTGACAGAAAGAGCATGGACTGAGTTTGTTGGGTATTTTTTTGAGGGTCGAAGGTTGAAGCAATGACACATCACACTTCGTACATGTTTTCTCTAAGGAACTAGTCTATAATCACATCATCATGGGATATTACACATAACTATTTCCTAGAGAATCCAATATCGATAAAACTTATGTGCTTGGAAATATGAGTCAAAGGGCTACCAGAGGCCGAAATTTCAGACTTTGGAGATTCCAAATTACAAATATACAACATATCCAATATCGATCTCCTACAAAGAGAAACAGAAAGGTGTGTAGTTTTTAAAATTTGCGTAAGTTTGTTTTGAAAAATTAGTTTGGAGTGATTCAAAGGGAATAATGAAGCATAATTATCATTAACTGATGCCCTGAATAAAGAAAATGGAAACACCTACTAGTAAACTCGCAGGCTCTACTGACACATGAATAAGAGGAAGAAATGCAACATGATATATCAAAATTATGAGACCAAATGCAACAAATTTCGCTCTCCCAAAAGGTAAAAAAAATGAATTGGAAGCCATGATGAATGTTAAGAGAGATGGTATAAAAAGGGACATGGGAGTTTTAAATGATGCTTTAAAATCATACATGGAATAAATGATCAATTTCAAGATAGAGGGGTTGAAGGAAGGTTTGTTAAAGTTGCTTAAAAAAAGGCATCCTAGTTGTGAAAGGAAATCCATCAAAATCATGATGAAGACAAAGGAATACCAATTACGGTTTTAGAGACTCTAATTTGGGATTTAGGAACCACCACATTCAAAAGATAGATATGAGGAAGTTTTATGGCAAGGACTCGGTAACTTGGATACTATATATGGAGCAATATTTTGATCTACATGATGTGAAACCCTCACAAAAGGTATGTATTTCATCTTTATATTAAAAAGTCAATAAGTTTGTATGGTATAGATGGCTTTATTCTCATAAACCACTTGTCACATGGTTAATTTTTACAGAGGAAATGATAGCACATTATAAATATACAAAGAGAAAAATCTTCTTTATGTTAGAAAATTATATATTACAGAGCAATGGAACACATAAACATTGCTGAAATATAAACAAAAAAATCACATAAAACAAGAGAGACACAGATATACATGGTTCACCCAGTTTGGGTTATGTCCATGAAGAAACAACCAGTCCTTATTTTATTATATTATCAAGAAAACTTAAGAGATACAACCTACAGCAGATCCACTTTAACATCCTCTTCGCTCTCAATCTCCTCTCTCTTCTTCACTTAGAATTCAGACTACATAGATGTAATACAATTCCCTCATATATAGTGAGGGGTTGCCTTTTAGGGAAAAAACCCTAAATAAAACATAACTTCTACCATCAGATCATCTGCCTAATGAACAACCCAGATTCACTAGAAATTACTAGACTTTTATAAGGCAATTTTTCATCTATTCTTAGCTTCAAGGGCGCTGCCCCCGAACCCTTGTCGGGGGACCGCTTGCCCTTGGACGCCCCAGCCGGAGGATATTAGCCCCCCTAGACCCCCACAGGGGGAACAAGTCCCCCCCTGCACCCCCTCACGTGGAGGGGTGTACAATCTTCCTAGGCTATACATCTGGCCGAAACCTTTGAATACATAAGCTAATCAGGCTCCACACCTAACAGTTTCCCACTTGGAGACTGATTATAGCAACTCCACCGCTGCTTCATTTACTAGACAATGACTCCACTTTGGACCTAGTTGTTTCTCATCTTCTTCATCATACTTGAGGACCAATTGAAACTAGGCAGATTCTCAGTTTCTCCCTAGTTACAACTTTTGTTAACATATCTGCAGGATTCCAGCTAGTGTGTATCTTTTCCAGCTTCAATTGTCCATCTTCCAATGCTCACCGTATGAAATGGTATTTGAGTTGTATACACTAGTCTTGGAATGAAATGCAGAGTTCTTTGTAAGATGTATGACACTCTGGTTGTCACTGTATAACCTGCCAAACTCCTACTGCTTACCCAATTCATCCAGAAACCTTTGTAAGAAAATCATTTCCTTACTAGCCTCTGTAGCAGCAACAAACTCTACTTCTGTTGTTAAAAGTGCAACAACACTTTGGATTTTTGAAACCCAACTGACAGTTGTTCCACCTACAGTGAATACATATCCTGTAGTGCTCCTCCTTCTATCTTTATCACCTACCATATATGCATCAACATATCCCTATAGAGCAATGTTTGAACCACCAAAGCATAATGCTTGATTTGTGGTGCCTCTCAAATACCTGAGATTCCACTTCACCACCATCCAATGTTATTTTCCTAGATTGTTCATGTATCTACTTACAACTCCCACTGCATGTGAAATATCAGGCCTTGTGCAAACCATTGCATACATTAAGCTTCCAACTACTGAAGCATATGGAACTTTAGACATATGAGTCATTTCTTCCTGAGTCTTGGGACATGCCTCCTTACTTGATTTGAAATGGCTAGCCAAAGGTATACTAACTAGTTTTGCATTCTACATATTAAACCTTTTCAACAACTTTTGTATGTAATCACTTTGAGACAATGTTAATTTGTGATTCTTCCTGTCTCTAATTATTCTCATACCGAGGATTTTTTTTGTAGCACCCAAATCCTTCATTGCAAATGAGTTTGCCAATTTCCTTTTAAGCATATTTATTTCCTGCATGTTAGAACCTGAAACAAGCATGTCATCTACATACAATAACAATATATATAGTTGCCATCATTTTGCTTTTTGAGATAAACACAATGATCAGAGTGACATCTAGTATAACCTTGTTCAGACATAAACTTGTCAAATTTTAGATACCACTACCTTGGAGCTTGTTTTAATCCATACAAGCTCTTCTTCAACGTACACACTAGTTTCTCCTTCCCTTTTACCTCATATCCTTGTGGCTACTGCATATATATCTCTTCCTCCAAATCCCATGGAGAAAGGTTGTCTTTACATCTAATTGCTCAAGATGCAAACCTTCAACTGCTACTAGACTTAAAATAGTTCTAATTGAAGTCATTTTAACAACAGGAGAAA
>APFE031263349.1:119413-131742 GCA_000404065.3 Pinus taeda | reverse complement strand
ATCCATATGTCTAAAAATAGACATAGTCTAAAAATAGACTTGCGCCAAAAATAGCCTGCGGGCCCACTTAGTGAAGGCGACTCTTTTCACTAAGTTCCATCATCTTGTTGCAATCTCAACAATATATTCATCAATATGAATAGAGTTTTTACGCAACAAAGATGTTGATGCTTCACAAAGCGAAGCTTCACTATTAGAAGAATCCATGACTTTCAAACAGAAGATATTGAATGCTACAAATGCACTCTCTCATAATGATAATATATAGCTTAAAGAATGGAAATTTCCCTCCAAAGTTCCCCCCCAAAATTTTTGGCCGAAAAGTTTCCCTCCAAAAATTTCGTTTGATTTATTTCCCTTCAAAATTTTCTTTTACAATTTATTGAAAAAAATCTACTAAAATTTTCTCCGGAATCGGCCCCCTAGGCTGCTAGGGGGCAACATGCTTGTTGTGTCGTGGGTGGGCACGCCCACGGCCAGGCATGCCAACCTAAGGCACATTGCCCCCCTAGCAAGCAAGGGACCGGTTATGAGAATCGGCTCCTGTCGATTCTCAGAATATGCCCTTGGCTTGCCAAGGGACCGGGGACAAATGTAAAAAAAGAAAAAAATTTCTAAGGAATGTGTTTTTTTTTTGTACCCTTTATGAACCTAACAACCAACTTGTCATGAGGGCCAATGTGCATGTTTCTGGCCTTTTTTCTTTTTTAAATTTTGTTTCATTTTGTTTGTTTACTTTAAGCTATTGTTTTTTTGTAATTTACTGACTATATACTATATATATCTATATTATATATATATAAATATTCCTATATATATATATATATTCAGATTACACTTCAGGAAGATTTTTTTTGTCCAATCATTATGGACCAAAGACAACTAAAGCTGGAGGTGGATCCTCAAAAAATACTACTGAATGAACCTGTCCTAAACTAATAACTACAAATATAGGAAGTGCCTCTAAGGATAAGAAATTAGTTTCTTACTAAAAGAAATCATTAAAGTGAAACATACAAAACTTGTATGGTTTGTGAAAGATAGAGAAAGTGAACAACATCTACAAATATATCTATACGCTGATATCCCTAATGATAGTGGAAGTTACGAGGTGCTGGGAAAAGTACTAGACATGTGTTTGATACTAGACACTGAAGTTGTTTTTGTACTTACAAAACTATCCAAGTCATATGACAAGATTAGATATCAGTTTACATTGTCAATGTATGACACGACGAATGATTCTACAAAGATATGTAAACAAATTATAAACGAGATTGCACAAGATATCGTAAGTATTGCTATTTATACTTATGTGTTTTGCATTTTGTCACTGGATCATTATATCTTTTATAACTTAGTTTTTATTGACATATGATATTTTGTTTGATAGAATTTTATTGAAAATATTTCAATTTTGTTGAGAGGAATTTATTTTATAGAGCAAGATATTATGAATGTTTTCAACAATTTCTATTCAAGGCCAGAAAAAGATATGACAAACAAGAAAAAAAAATACTTCATGATGCTACAAGACTACATTCAAGGGATCAACAAGGAATGCCTATAGTGGATAAATCTAGCAAAGCTAGACATGTTACTTTTGAATATGAAGAAATTGAAACTGAAGTTGAAGATGAAGAATATGTTGCCATTACTGAGGATGAGATTAGAATTGATGTTAGAAAGGAGAAGATCCATAAAAAACGAAAAAAAAATACCCAAGAATGTCTCTGTTCCAGTTGATGACGAGGATGTTAATTATGTAGAAGAAAATTTGATAACCGAGAGGAAGAAGAAATTAAAATTTAATCATTCTCAAAAATTCATGGCCAGCAGTGAAGATCATCATGAAAACTCAAAAGGAAGCAAGGAAATTATTACACCAGGAGCTGATTTAGAGAATGGAATTATTAAAACAAAACAAAATTCCATTCAACATCATTTGACGAAAACAAACTTAATTGAGGGTGGTCGTACATTTCAACTTAATGTCAGCCAAATCTATAAGCCAAGTGAAGGACAATTTAGATATCAAATTAGAAAGCCACACCACCTACATGTTCACAACTTGAAAACATTGATGAGGTACAATCCATATGCTCATGTGGTTGATTATATGATTCTTGTTGATCCAATTCAAGTTCCTAACAAAGAAGCATTTGATAAGTCAAAATGTTTTGAATACAACTATTATGTACTTGGGGGGAACCATTCTATAGAATCTCAAAGGAAATTGATGGAAGAATATCCCAATAATCCACGTTTTGAAACAATGAAATGTATCATTTATGTTGGTTTATTAGATACATAAGCAAAGTTATTGGCATAAGATCATAATACAGATAATGATTTTAAGATGTCTATGACTTTCATCCAAAGGGTTCATAATGAATTTGAAGAAAAATGTGGCGAGGATAAGACAAATGTTAGTTTAGCATTTCATAAGAAATGTTGTATGAAAATATAGTATCAAATTGAAGAAAAATTCAATTCAAAAGGCAGAAAAATAAATTATGATATATTAAGAGGTATGGATAACATTTTCCAGTTCACATTTAGAACTAGAGAGATATAGGAATTGATTAATGAGATTTTTAGCATGTGAAAAAAATTGATTAAAAACTAGAAGGTCAAAAAGTCTAAACCATTGATATGTAGCAATAGTAAATTATGTCGTGAAAGGAAGCGCCTTCCAGAAGATATGACTATCACACCTAGGAGAGAATTGCAAGGCGTGAAGGATGAAAAAATTGTCAAAACAATATTATCTCGTGTGAAGTCAGAGGAATTATCATTGGACGAAATGTGTGAGGAATTTCAAAAGTAAGTTCGTTGAATTATTTTTACTTATTTCTATATTATAATTTTCTTTTAAATATAACTTATTGTTGTTGGTATTATTTGTTATACATATCATTATCTTAATTTTTTTTCTTTATCTATTCAGTCACAAGGTTTACATGAGAATACAAGAACAAATGGTTAAATTGTTTAATGGAGATAGTTGGGATGATGTTGTACGCAATTACTTAAATTCAAGTTCTACATCAACACTAAAAGATTTTTGTCTCGCATTTAAAAATATATGTTGATTTATACATTCATTTTTATTCATCTATATACTATTTTTCTTTTATAACTTATACATATATTTGTTTATTTCATTAAAGATGAAGAATGATGCAAATGGAGCACCAGATAGTTTTAGAAGCTTTATTAAAAAATTAAGATGGAAAGGTTGAGAAAGCAACGTCTTAGTAATGTTGAACTTGATCCGAGGCTATCCATTTCATTTGGAACGGGCTTAAGACTATCCAATATCAAATAATACAAGGTGATTGTGAAGACATTGCTAAAATCATACCTAAAAGAGATTATTCCCTAGTTATTGCACATATTCTTCATGGTTTCAATATCCCAAACATTGACTATGATAGTGACCCTTATACTTATCAAGATCTTATTAAAATGGTTGCGGGATTTGTAGAAGTCATAACACCACCATTATGGAGATTTGTGACATTTCATTCAGACACACAATTTGCAATGTTATTGACAAGCTTCAAGGGAAAAGCAAACTCAAGGATGCAGCTTACATGGTAATATGTTGAAATTGTAAGTTTGATTAATGTTAAAAAAATCATTTATGTACAAGTTAATTGAAATTCTACTATTTCATGTTACAGGAAAAAGTCAAATCTTATTAATTGTGGAGATCAACCAATTATAAGTGATTGTGAGTTCATCCATGTTGCAAGTTGGAAAAAAGAAGATAACTATAAGCCTATGCTTCTTAATTAGGTAGATGGAAAGAGTCATAGCCAAGTATTGGTTTATGATGTTGTTGTAAAAAGACTAACATAAGAATATAAAGAAGAAAAATGAGAGATAGTTGACATTTATAAAAAAGCACAGTCTTTGATTAACTATCTTATAGACTTATGTTCAAATAAAGGAGATTGGGTTTTGGATTTATTCTCAGGCTCAGGTAAGTTTTATTATATAAAATTGAATTTCAATATCTTATTTCTTAATTTACATGTGATTATACTAATTTAATTCATTATTTCTTTTGTGCTTGATAATTAGATACAACACTAGCATGTTGCCTACAAAAAGGAAAAAATTGCATTGCCATTGAAAAAGACATAGTACAGTGCAAATTTATTCAACAAAGAGTTAATGCGCTTCAATTTCTTCTAGATGCAATGCAAGAAGTGGGGTTGAGGAACCTCAACCACCATTAAATGGAATCATTGGAAAGGCATACATTTGGAAATTCACAGACATCAAAGATCCATAAGAAGAGGAAAATGAGCAAACTGAAGCAGAAAATATTGTGGAAGAAGACAATGATGAAACTCTAGAAGATGAAAAGTACTGATTACATGATATTATTGATTAAATTTAAGTTATGTTTGGAAATCAAGCTCTTTTTTTGTAACTATTAATTAGTTATACTTGTAATGCTTTGACTTTGACATTTTATGAGAAGAATAAGTACTCAATTCATGTTCTTATATGTTCAATATTTGTATTATGTGATTTTCTCTTTAATTTTTATGTAAATCATTATTTTTTGAAAAACACTGTGATTATTATTATTATTATTTGACACGAAATTCATAAATAAAACTATTATTTAACCATTTTTTGTGATTTTTTTCCTATAAAAATTGTGAATTTGACATGTCATTTTTAGCAAAAATGTCTCCAAAATGTGTAGTTTTTGTTATATTATGATCAAATGGTATTTTATGTCAATGTTAAAAAAAAAAAAAAAAAAAAAAAAAATTTATTTTTTTTTAGAGGGACATTTTTTGATAGTGCCACTTTGAAAAATTAATTAACGATATATAAATTATAGAGATCAGGAAACTTTAAAATATCGACCTTTCTATTTTTACACTATGCAAAAAGATAAAAAAATTTTTACTACAAAAAAAAAAATGAAGAAGATAACATTTTTCAAAAATTATTAAATTTAGAAAATAAATTATCAATTTAACACATTAGAAAATTAAAGATCAAAAAGAAGTCTTCTGAGAAAAGGGCTATGACAGCTGCATCAACACTTTATTTTAAATCAATACTTGAAATCACTAACATTTAAAATTGTATATAAAAAATTTAAAATCCGGTTGATTTTTTTGACTACCTCAAAAAAAAGGGGTAATCATATCAGTTCCCGTTTCAAATTTTACATTGTTAAAAGTCAAAATATTAAGGTCTGACAATGGTGGAGAGTACATATCTAAGAATTACATTGATTTTTGAAAGAAGGAAGGAATAAAAAAAGAAACAATTGCGCCCTATACTCTCAAACAGAATGGAGTGGCTGAAAGAAAGAACAGGTCCATTATAGAAGTTGTCCATGCCATGATAAAAAGTTGCCAAAGTTCCTTTGAGTAGAAGCAACAAATGTCATTGTATATGTTCAAAACAGGGTACCTCATCAAGAATTGGACAAGAAAACCCCCGAAGAAGTATTCACAGGTGTTAGCATGATGTTTTTCATCTTCGTATCTTTGGATGCCCTGTGTACTTTCATGTGTCGAAGGACAAAAGAAACATGTTGGAAGCCTCGAGAAGAAAATGTATGTTTGTTGGATATTGTGAAAATTATAAAGAATTTAGAATATATATTCCTTGTCAAAGGAAGGTTGAAATTAGTAGGGATGTTATATTTGATGAAGATGTCGCCCTTCGAAAATCAAGGGACCTTCCTCTGCCTCCTCCTTCTGAGGAGAATGATGATATGGATATTTTAGATGGTCCTTCCATGCTCGAATCTGAGACAAATATTGTTGATGATCCCATGGAGCCCATGGCTCCCTTAGATCCTCCTCCATGTGATCCCCCCGCCAGGAAGAGACCACTTTGGCTTTGAGACACATTACAGGATGATGAGAGACGAGCTCAAATTCAAAGATCGTTTAGAGAGAGGAATAAGCCATGTAGGTACCAGGGATATGTGCAACTATGAGCACCATGATTCAAGTTGAACCTCCCAATTTTGAAGAAGACGTGAAGGAAAAAGTTTGGAAAGATGCTATGGCTGAAGAATATGAATCAATCATGAAGAATGACATATGGGATGTTGTGCCGAGACCAAATTGGAAATCCGTGGTGACTTCAAAGTGGCTATTCAAGATCAAGCATGGAGTTGATGTAGCATTGAGAAATATAAGGCAAGGTTCGTGGCTTGAGGATTCTCCTAAAAAGAGGGAGAAGATTATGATAATATATTTTCACCTGTGTCTCGATATACAACCATTTGTTCGATAGTTCCCTTGCTGCAAGTCAATGATGTACCCTTCATTAGATGGACATGAAGACTACACTACTCTATGGAATGTTACAAGAAGAATTGTACGTTGAGTAGCCACAGGGATTTTAAGTAGAGGATTGAAAGACACATGTTTGCACGTTGAAGAAGGCATTATATGGTTTGAAGCAAACCCCTAGAGCATGGTACACCCGCATAGACAGATACTTGGTGACGCTGGGATTCACAAGAAGCAATGTTGATCCCAACCTCTATTTCAAGGTAGTCCAAGGTATGCCATTGGTTTTGGTTTTATATGTTGACGATATATTCTTGACAGGTAGTGAACCCTTGATGATCGAGTGCAAGAGGGAGCTAGCCTCTGAATTCAAGATGAAAGACCTTGGACTCATGCATTACATTCTAACCCTTAAGGTGTGGCAAAGGCCCGATAAAATTTTCCTTTCATAAGGAAAATATGTTGTGAAGTTGTTGGAAAGATTTGGAATGACAGAATGCAAGTCACCACCCACACTAATGGAAATGAACTTCAAGAAGTTATGTGGAGAATTTGCAGGACCTGATTTGGCGAATCCATCCGAGTATAAACAATTGATTGGGGCTCTAATGTTCCTAGTGAACACTCGTCCGGGCATATGGTATGCAATGAATACATTGAGTCAATCCATGACTGAACCTCTCCATGCACATTGGATCACTGCCAAACACATTTTGAGATATTTGCATGGGACGATCACACTTAGTCTGAGATATTTTTCCAGAGATTTTCAACTTCATTGATACACCAACGTTGATTGGTCAAGAAACATTTTCGAGAGGAAGAGTACGTATGGATGTTATTTTAGCCTTGGATCTGCCATGATATCTTGGATGAGAAGGAAGTAGAAGTCTGTAGTATTTGAGTACCACCGAAGTAGAGTATATTGCCGCTAGCATGGCTACTTGTGAAGAAGTTTGGTTGAGGAAGCTCTTTGGAGAGCTATTTTAGTAGGTCCTAGACACTACAATGATATATTGCGACAACAAGAGTGGGATCCATTTGGCAGGGAATCCCGTATTTCATGACAAGTCCAAGATCATAGAGATCCGATATCACTTCATTTGAGACATGGTGTAGAGAGGAGCCATTAGACTCCATCACATATCAACATATGAGTAGATTGCAAATATTCTGACCAAGGCTTTGCTGAAAGGGAAGTTCTTGGTCTTCAAAGAGTAGCATGGACTGATGGATGTGACCCCTCCTAATAAGGGGCATTGCTAATTGAGGAAACTGAGCCAATTCTTCCCCCCTCTTTGAGCTCACAGAGTATGGAATTGAGATAGAGGGCTCCTAGGGTTGAGGGATCTCTGGAAAATAGGGTATCACCCCTCCCTGTTACCAATAGGGTTGGAGATGTTGCTCCCTTATCTTGGTCATTGCAGTATAACCGAGTTGGAATTATACCCACAAGCTGGGCTTGTTGGGATTGTCCCTCCACATCTGGCCAATGGGTTGAGGAGGCTTGGGGGCATGTGATCCTTACATTTTGGTAAGTCGAGTATCTTGCCAAAGCTCAGATTATGATGCAAGTGTTCTACCACATGACTCTTGAGGGTCATTGTTGTGAATATCGGTAGGAAATCGGATGGGTTGAGATATGCTTCCCTGTGTCACCTATTTCTCGATATGAGGTTAGAGATATTTAGCTCCCCCATGAGATTCTAGATTCAGAGGTACTCCCCAATGTGGTTTTGGATTGAGATATTCTCTCCAACGATGTAGAGGGTTGTAGCGTTAGCTCCCTAATGACTATTTTTCTTTAGATTCGAGAATGTTTCAACAAATAGAGTTGAGTAGAGACAGGACATGATATGACGATACGTCATTCATGACATGTCGATCAATGGTCAAATATTGACAGGTGGAATTCTCCTTAGTTGAGAGGGAATGCTAAAATATGAAACTACGGCCAAATTCCACTTTGGACAGCGCATTTGATCGAGATAATGATTACATTGAATTCCTCTTTTTGATAGGACTGAAATTGACCTAAAGATCATCAAATTTGGACAAGGGAAAGTGTACTTATGAAGAAAATACCATATATGCACATTTGGACAAGGTCGGCCGTAAAGAAAAGTGGACACCCTTGGAAGCCTATAAATACAAATGACCTTAAGCTCATTTGGACATCACCAAAGCATCTTCTTCTTCTCTTCTTCATTGATTTTCTCACACAAGTATGAGGCAGGGACGACAATAGAAATTCGCAAAAGTCCGAAATTACAAGGTTCAAGGCTCATATATGTTTTGAGGTTTTTGGATTACAGTTGCAAACACATAATAGGGCAAATTCAACCACAATCGCTAGCTTGCAGACATCAAGGATGCGACTAGAAGCTTGCAATGGCTCACACAACTCCTCATGCATGCAACTGGGAAGTTTGACTGAAATTGACTGTTGAACGAAGTTGACCACAGTTGACCGCAAACGGAAAAAGTTGTCTCTGATATATTTTGATGCTGGAAACTTATTTCTGAATATGATTGGGTTGTTTTGTTAATGATATTGTATTGGGCTTAGTGTACTCTTTGTTGAACATTTCATGACAATTTAATAAAAAGAAGAATTTCAAAGACTTTTCCCCTGGTCTTTGACCAATTCTGGTGTCTCTTGTTAATGTGTTGATTATCTTATTTATCATTGCATTTATTGTTCTATCTTCAATTACTATTGATGAATAAAAATACTAATTATAATTAGAAAAATTACTAATTAAAGTATTGATTTGCGCTAAAATAATTCATACACTATGAAAATTTAACACTAATAAAAAGTAATGTTTTCTCATCCTAATAAAACCGTTTAACAATTCCAGACCCAAAATCTTAAGAAACCTACTTTTATAGGAAACACCACCAAATTATTTGAACGACTAAATTTTGTGAAGAGACTAAAAGTACACATCCAAAAATATGACGACTAATGCAGTCTTAAAATTATATTAAGAAATACTTAGCCTTTAACGTGGACACTAGGAAGACTTTTCCTGCTTTGAATTTGAAGGATTAAAAGGGGAAACTTGATATGTACAATCCGTTGAACTGGCCAAGACTCGTACAATGAACATAGCCACAACCCAAAGCAATAATGGTGGCCATGGATTCCTTAACCTCTATAGCCTGTAGATGTTATGGTAGTGGGCATTTCAACAACGACACTCTTCGCCGGAGGCAAAGGGCGACGCCCCGATTGGTGATCATGATCCTGTCCCTCTTCTTCTTGCAACGCATCCATTAAACAACCCAAATCCAATTATGAGCAATTGCAAGCCGAATTAACTCAGGCTTCATAGCACCTGAGCAACATGTAATTACATGATTGAAGATTTTGATCTCGAAAATGCCAGGCTGAAGAACCTGTAGAAAGCCACCAATCAGGGCTTTGTAACTTGCAGCATTCCTGGAAACAAACCCTTTTGGATGTGGGTTTGCATGAATGCCGAAGGCTCGTCTTCTTGAATTTCCATGGAAGAAACCACACAATCGGTTGCCTTGCCTCGTAATGCTTGACATTGTCCCAACTTGCAATTGAGAATTCAAAAGCATCGTTGATAGCTGACTCAATGAGCATAACAACCACGCCAACCAGACACCCGATGAAGCAGCAAACGTTAGATGAATGTGGAGGAATGTAAAATGAAAATTTTTTAATTTATTATTAAGAAAGTAACGCACAAGCCTGTGAACGCTCCATGAACCGTGAAATCACAACGCTCCATCCAGTTATACGACGAAGAATATACCCACTAAATCTAATCCTATCTCGTTGTTAAAAAAAATAAAAAATCTTCAAGCTCACATGCATAGTTTGAAATACGTACACCTATTGGCCAAGTGTAATATCAATTTTGACAAATGTTCAGTCGTCGAAATACAAATAAAAATTATAGTTATCTGAGGAATTTCTGCGTAAATCATATATAGAGAGCTTTGTTATAAAAAGGAAAAAAATAAAAGCCGTGTTTCGAATCAACTAGTGTGATTCATCATGAGGACAAGTTGAAGAAACATATCCAGATCCAACTTGTCTTGACGATGAACCACACTAATTGGTTCGAAACACGTCAACAAAAGTCTCTCTATATGTGATTTACACTGAAATTCCTTCAATAACTATGATTAATCACATAAGCCTCAATTCTACAAATAAAATTATGTTATTGTGATTCATAAAAGTTTGAAGTCTAAAATTTTCAGCCTTATTTTTAATTTGAAAGTGAAAAGTGATATAAACACAATTCCAGTGGAGCGTGTAACTTGGACTTTGTTAAAGAACAGTAAAATGTGATGCCCACAATTTGAATAAAGTTTAAAACTTTTCACTATAACATTATTGCTGCATGTCCAAAGGCAATGCTAACAATTTTAATGACAACATATAAGAAAATTATTTTTCTATTCAACATTAAAATTAAACTAATTTTCACTTAAATTCAATTTAATTTATAAAAAAAATTATTAATTTATTTTTAATTTTATTTTATTGAGATACAAATTTGATTTTATTAAGATGCAATACCCTAACCAAACCAAAATATTTGATAACCCAGAATAAGGATGGGATAAACCCAAGGTTGAAACCAAGCCTTTAATAGAGGAAGTAATCGAGATATTCAACACTGAGGTTTAAACACTTTGAAAACATAATTTAATTGTAAATTTTGAAATATTCGGAAATAAATGGTAAAGTTAAATAATTGATTTGATTATTTTTTTTTTCCAGAGGAAAAAGCGCCATAGATTATATTAAGTCAATATAAAACCATGATTAAATATAACAGGATGACTTGAACAACCCCATATCAAGACATTATTGAGAAAAAGCACATAAGAGGAATGACAGATAGCACAGCTTAACATGGAGACTGTGGAAAAAAGAGCAGAACAATATTCCAAACTTCTAGAAATTGGTTCCAGATGAGAGAGGCAGAACTCATCGATACATATGCCTATCATCATAATCGTTGAGAAAAAAACAAAGACCACAGATAGCCAAGCCCAAACATTAGCCCTGTTTTCTTGGAACAGAGTCAAAAATTGAGCTGATGTGGTGCAAAATAAACTTATAGGGAATCTTGGATTCTCTGAAGATTTTATAGTTCTGCCACTTCCAAGCGCACCAGATCATAATAATAAGAAGAGGGCGCCTAGACTCACATTGAGGCACCAGATCATAATAATAAGAAGAGGGCGCCTAGACTCACATTGAGAACACCACCATTGAAAAGCTGCATGAACAGAAACAAAGACAATATGAAGAAACCCAAATAAAATAGCAAGATCATACCAGACTTCCAAAGAGAAATTACATTGAATTTTCATAATATTTATTTTAGAATCTACTGAATTTTCCATTGTGAAATATTTTAGAATCTACTGAATTTTCCATTGAGAAATAGCACAGGCAAGGAACTGAATCTTGAAAATGCTACAAAAATGGATTAGGAGATCCGAGGGGAAAACGAAGGTGGCTACCGTTAAGGTACACTACGCATTTTCATAACTAAGGGTGAGGATGGATGAGTTTGACCAACAATTTGAGATCCACCATTAGCAGATCAATAGTTTGCAGCATTATCTGGTCTTCCACATCCAATGAAGCGCACACAGGGCATCTGCATGCACCCCTACCTCCACCTCCAACAACAGCAATATCAATTTGATCAACTTCTCCATGTTAGATGAATACCGAACCTCCAGCTGCATGAGGATTTGAGCAGCAAAAATAACATCAGTATCCAATGCTCCGTGCAACTTTGCAATGGACAAGGCACTTTGGATAAGAATGTGATTACTCTACATTATGGACGATATGAATATGATATACTCTTAATGTGATCCGAAAAGCTGGAGAATTTCATAATGAATCCATGGTTTAGTAGGTAAATTTTGCCTTGCTAATCATATAAAAGTTTATACTTGGTTGAGGTGCAAAATGTTTTAACTCTTAATTAATTTTTAAATTATTTTAAAGTTTATTCAAATTTTGGT